>VNJM01002509.1:0-98008 GCA_008042475.1 Drosophila kanapiae
GCAGTGGAAGCGTGCTGGGCCCATAACCCAGAGGTCCGAGGATCGAAACCTTGCTCTGCTAGAATGTAGAATTCGAGTCGTTCGATTTTTTTATTTCTTTTTTTCTATATTGTTTTTAATTTAAAAAATCTTTTTTCTTGTTAAAACAAATTTTTTCCTTTAATGCAAAAGTTTTGTATTGTAATACGAATAGAAACCTGACTGCTATGCAAACGGAAAAACTTGTTTTGTTTCTCCTGAAAGCTTTTCTTTGGCAAATACAAATTATTCATTTAATGGATAAAAGTAGAGCATTTTAAGTTAGTTTAACATATTTTGATAAAGATGTGATGTTTTAAAATATTGTTAAGAAATGTCAAGTTCGTTTCCACCTTATTTATCATATCTTTCTTTATTTTCCTTCACCCGTTACCTTATTTTTAATGTCAGTAATTTCTTTTTTAAGGGAAGATACACAGCTGACAACTGTTGTTCGTCGTTTGTCTGATAATTGCACGGGCAACGAGCCACAGCAAAATCAATTTTGAGACCCAGACAATGGGCCTTCTGTGAAGCAACCTTCAACCGCAACGAGTGCGAGTACGAGCCAGAGTCTTACTGCAGTTAGAAGACAAGATACTTTCAGCGGTTTGATGCGGCCCAAAAAGCAAATATCATTAGAAACACTAGCTAGTCAGTCGTCGGCCGCAAACTGGTTTCCATCGAACAGCTGTAAATACAAGATGAACGGCTCTGTGGGAGAGAGGGTGATGGCGATGGCGATGGGTTTTAAAAGTCAAACGTTAAACTTGGCCAGTGGAACAGCACCGGTGGAGCACCGAAAAAAAGTTCAAATATTTGTTTATGAAATTTAAATGTTTTGCCTAATGAAACTTACGCGGAATTGCGGACGAACGATTGCTGATTATCTTATCTATCTTCGTTGTTCACTAGCACTAATTGGTTACTCATCAAGGTGATCACCGCGAAGATTCCACTTTAATTTCCACTTTCGCTACAATTTCCACTTTTCATTTCTTTTCCATTCATCACCAGACCGAACGAACTCACGTGTGCCGCCGCGCCGTAACTTGCGTAATTATTCAAATTTGAAATATATTTGCATTGGCTTAAGATTCGCGCATCTCATAGATACATTTTCGTGTGCAAGCAACGAATGGGGGCGGGGGCTGCGGCGCCTCCAGGTTGACGTTTCGAAACTTTTCTTTTCAGCCGTCTGTGCTGCGTTGCCAGCAGTTGTTGTTTACCGTTCGCCGCTCGGCCGCTCACTGAAAAAAAGCCGCCACAAAGCGCCCCGCACCCAAGGAAGCGCGGAGAGCACCAGATACGAGATACCAACGGACGGAACAGAGCGGCTAAGATCTTGAGATTGTTTTGTTTCTCCGCGATCTCGGAGTTTTCATGCTCTCCAACTTGCCGGCCGCAGCATGAATGAATATTTTTGAACATTTTTTGGTGCATAGAGAAAAAATCGCGCAACATTTGTTATTTATTTGGATTTCTGATTAAATAAAATAAAGGAATTCTTGGAAAATCATCATGTTTTTTTCTTAGAAATTAATTTCAGTTTATGAGCTGGCTGAGTACAAGAATATATGTAAATTGTTTCTGTAAATAAATTTTTTTTTACTATAGACCGAATAGTATTTTATTGAATATTTAGTTTTAATTGTAAATTGGGCTGGAATTTTCGGAATAAATGGGTTAAATGATGGGCTTATTATTTATTTTCAGATTGTTATGCATTTTATTTATATTTATATTATTTTATTATATTTAATTTACAAACATATTTTATAAAGTATCCTTTTCTATCTTACTTGTAAGATTCTTTCGAATTTGCTTCACTGCGTTTTCTGTCGATTTTCATATTAAATCATAGTAGCCTGTGCTAATAGCGTAACATTAATAACCAGTGCCAGTAAGGTTTCTACAAAAAAAAGGTGGGAAAAGTTTCCGAAATAATTTCTGTGAAATAATTTCTGTGAAATAATTTCAGATATTGCATTTATCTTGTGATCGCCATGAAGTTAAAAAAGTTGGAGGCCATTGCCAAAACAATCGATGGACTTTTTGAAGAATTCGCCAGAATTCAGAAGAGACTCAAGGAAATAGGTGGCGAACTGTGCACGGAGGAGTTGGAATGTGAAGAGAATGAACTTCATGAAGAACTTAACAATCTGGAAAAGAAGGGCCAAATGTTACAAGCCAAAATTGATAAATGTAAGCATAGGGGATAAGGCGGTGACAAGGAGTTCAAGATTTTTTAAATCCTAAATCTTAGATTACATCAAAAGGAACTTTTTGAAGCAGAAGAAAGCTGCCGCTGCTGCAGCAGAGCAAGATGCCACTGATGAGTCAGATGATGATGAAGATTCCGACACCGATGATGATGCAGATTACTATGCTGCTACATATGCCTAAACAAAAACAATGACATTTTAAACTAAAGCCAAGAACACACTTACTATTAATTGGTTTTGTTAGTGTGCTATTTCGCGCCATTTTTATAATGTCTTCTGTTGTGCATATTAAACAAAGATATATTAGCAATTACTTAAAGCTGTCTAATCATTTTTTAAGGAAAATATGAGGCGGAAAATTTAATATCGAGGAACGAGAAATGTTGGTAGAGCTGAAAAATAGTTGTAGGTCCCTAAAAAGAAGTCAGATTGATGTGAGGTATTAAATATTCGAGTATAAAGGCGAAGTAAACAAATAGAACAGCTTTTGTAAGTTTTTTCAAACAAAACTCATTAAAATTGTTCTTTATACGGAAAATATCTTTATGCAGGGACCTTTGTAAATCCATATTTAAGTCGGTTAATACTTGTACAGCATTAAAGTTTAAATTCTTTCGTTTTATACTCCTCATCTTTGTAAATATATGTAATAATAATATATTTTAGTATTATATATATTCTAGTTCTTATTTGTTCTTTTTATTTGTATTTAATTTAATTCTTTTGGAGTAAACAATTAAAATAAATTAAATAATTTGATTTTTGTTCGGAATAACAGCAAGTTTTTAAAGGCGGTTCAAGTCTATGCTGTTGCACTGCTTTCTTTCGGGTAATTTACAGCGGCACCTGGTGCTCGTGAACCACCAACCAGGTGGCAACGCCAATACAGCCCAACGAACATTTATTTAAATACTATTAATTCTTTTAATACTTGTATTCCCTGAATTCCATTAAAATAAAACTCCATTATGATTTCATTGTTATTTTTTGTATTTTTCTTCTTTTTCCATTTCGTTTTAATACATACAATATAAAAACTGATAATAAATCATAAATAAATAATATTTAGGCTTAAATTGTTTGTTTTGTATTCTTTTAGTTTGAAATGCTGCTTAAAATGGCTGGCAAAGGTCTGGGCTACACACGTCCATACGTCTGTTGTCTACGAAAGATACAAAAATTACATAAAAACAAAAAGAGCTGTGGCTCCGGACGCTTTCTTTATGGCCAAAACAGTTAAACGTTAAATTAGACTGTGGTATTAATTTTAAGGCTTAGGCGTTATCAGTTAGGGTTAGAAATTAGTTATTGCTGTTCATGTTCGGGCTTTTTTTTTTGTATACATATATAAATATAATACAAATTAAATATTGTATGTGTGTATGTGTGTGTTTTACGCTTAGGTCAAATGCTAGGGGCTAGAGTGTTTAATTATAGTTAATTTTTGCTAAACGATCACATTGAACAGGCACTCACTCCGTGACACTCATTCATTCCTTCATTCATTCACCCTCGACGGTCTCACTCACTCGCTCTCCGACTTACAAATTACAATTTCGCACTTAGATTTAGGGGGGATGTTTGAGGGGTACACAGGGGGCACTCTAAACTAACATATGGGCTCGTTACGTATTCTCTCTCCTCAATAAAACTTCTCTTCTCCTAATGCGTTTCATTAGGTGAACGCTCCAATCCAGGCCTCTCCTTCCACTGTTCACGGTCGCCAAGAATCGCAAATTTCTAGATTCTAGCTCATGTTTTTCACAAGCCTAACGTCAAGGATTAAATTTAGCTTCCTTAGTTCTTGCAGCGGCTGTAAAACAAGGAAGCCTAGCCTGATTCTCGTTTTGCGTTTAGATTGCTTCTTTCAAAAGTTTTTATAAAATTTTGGACTCGCATTTCGTATATATGTAAGGGTTTTTGTATGTTTTGTATGCTCGTAGTTTCTGCTAATAACATTTTTTTCTTCACGGATGAATGACTGAGAGGTGTGGGGTGTGGGGGTGTGTGGGGAGATGCACTTCGCACGTTGGGTAATCACAGCAAATCGGCACAGACGCCGCCGAACCACGCCATATACAGCGGCAGTAGATAGACAACCAGAGCGCGACGCAGCGTCATCTTCTCCGGAGCGCTGGACGAACGATGATCGTCACCATCATCATGACCGTTATGGCCTTCATCGGAATCCTCATCGTCGCCATCGCCACCGTTGCCACGCTGACCATGCTCCCCATCGACAGAGTTGTGGTCCTGGTCAAAGTGAGTGGTGTGTATCAACGGATTGTTGTCATCCACTCCGCCCGTTGGCCGTGAGGTGTGCGTGGGCACCTGTGGCCTAACCCCATCCTCATCGTCATCGTTATCCGCATCCACTGTGGGACGATCAATGTCCGGCTTGTGGCTGGGCTCAAACGGACCCAGGCCAGAGCCATCGTCATCGTCCTCGTCGTCCTCGGAGCCGGAGCCAGAGCCAGCGCCACTGCCCGTATAAGGTTCTTCTGTAAAGCAAAGAAAAAATTAGTAAAAAGAATAAAAGGAGCATTGTTTGGGGTATCTTACCCAGCTCGGTCCACTCCACATCCTGTCCGTTGTAGGCATTACGCAGGTGACTGATGGCATTCTTGAGATTAGCCAGCTGCGAGGACATCTGAGCGGTTTGCTTGGTGCTGGCCGGGTTGCCACTGAACTCGGGATTGGAGCCATGTTCAGAGGTGATTGAGTGCATGTATCTGCAAGGATAAATCAGGTTTAATAAGGCATCTCCTAAACCTTAAATATAACTAAACCCACCTGTCGATGGTGTGTCCATTCCAACACATGCCATCCACATCAGAGCTGGAGGCAATCTCCTCGTTGCTGCAGACGGAGAGCGGCAAGTTGGACCAGAACTTCTTGTAGTCCTTCACCCGTTGGCGTATATCCCTCACAATCCTGTCGAGAATCGGTTCACGTCCGCCGCCACCGCCGCCACTTTCGTTATCATCGTCATCGTTGTCGTCGCGATTGTTCTGCTGCTTTCGTCGCTGTTGCTGCTGCTTGCGGCGCTGTTGTTGACGCCGATTGTTGCCTCCACCTCCACCGCCTCCGTTGCCACCGCTGCCACCTCCATTGCCACCTCCATTACCACCCTTGCCTGCACCCTGTTCCTGCGACTGCTGCTGACCTGAGCTCTCCTGCGATCCTGGCTCAGCTGCTCTTCGCTCTCTCAAGACAATAGCCTCATCCAGAGTGGCATCAATGTCGAGGGTGTCCGCCTCCACGGGACTCTTGGCGTTGAGCACCTGAACGCCTTGCAGCTTGGGGCTAATGGAACGCTTCATTTTCTTCAGTTTGGGTCGGCCGCAGCCCTGGAACACGCGACTGGTGATGTCCTGGCCAGAATCCTTAAGAGAAAAAAACAAATATAATGTTAGAAAAGCTAAAAGATACTTATGTTAAATATAGATACAAATCTAATCTTTTATTTATATATTTTGCCATTATTCTTATTTATCTTTTAATTATTGTAGAAATTAGAAAGCTTGTTCTTAATTTGAGTTCTCATAACCAGTTGCGCCAACAGCAATTCCATTCACACCCCATCGAGTGTGTGTGCCTCCTTAATGGCTATTTATAGTCGCTTTTTATTGACCCATCGCGCAGATGAGAATTGATTTCAAGCGGCTACTCATTATGAGCCCTACTCAGCGACCACTCGAGCGATCAGAGACCTCTTCTTGCCACAGAGAAAGAGTCACCTCTCCGGCACAGAAGCAGCACTCCTTATCGGCACTCTCATATCTTCCCAACCGTTTACAGTTTATATAATTACGACGGGGTCAGGCAGGAGAGGAATAACTGTCGACCCTGTTTGATGCTGATGGCAATCATCAAAAGCGGTTCCTCTTGTCAGTCAGTTCAACTTGAATTAAAAGTCAACGGCGGCGAGCTAAGAAACTAATCTGAATTAAAATTGAATACTATTTCGCATTTTGCATTCTTGTTGTTGGCCCCCTTTTATGGGGGCCCCGAAACGGGCAAAAAGTAAACACATTAAAAGCCAAATGCCGGCGAAACGCAAACAACAACAAAGCCAATAGATACAGATACAAACAGAAGAGCCAGGCAGCGGTTGGAAAAAAGAAAGAAATGTATAAATTTTAAATGGAAATATAAATTAAATTCATATGCGAGCCAAATGTTGTGCAAATAAATCGTAAAAATGGCAAACAAAACAAAGAGTCGAGCGATAGTTCTAGAGGAGGGGAAGAATGCCAGAAAGGGCTTTTAAAATATGGCAGTAATCAACTATCAATAAGTTATGCCCAGCCGAGTGTAAATTTCGGTTGGAAAAATGTCATGCATAATATTTGCGTTATTTTTGACAGCAAATTTATATGCTTGGGCAGTTTTTTTTTGTTATAATTTTAAAGGCTTTAACAGAAAACTAACAAAATGTTTTGTTCCTCTAAGACAAGGGTGCCCACACGCTTGCATTCTAAACTTAAGACTAGCATTTGTGTCGGTGTGAGCAGAGCACGGGCAGCGAGTCTATTTATAAGGCATCACTGCTTTAAAAATCTAAATTATATTCCAAGGATAAGAAGCTAATAAATTATCTTCCCCGGAAGATTAAATATATTTATCTACTGGCTAAGCTCTCAACTATCTTCTTACCCCTCCTAATAGAATATTTCAAGCTCCATAAATTTCTACCGTGACCGTGACTCCTCCTATCAATTTGCCACGATCTCTTTCGCGGGTTTCCCCAACTATCACTCTTTTCGGGGGACTCGTTTAAAATGTATGCGAATTAAAGAAGCACACGAACAGGGCACATATAAACCCCACTCGGTCGCACTGACAGTTTTATGCGCACATAACTTACTATAAGAGTGACCAGCTGGGCCCCAAAACGAGTTACAAATTGCGATTGGCTTAGGCAAAATGCTAATCGTATTTACATATATGTTTATAATGATAATGACCCACCTGGAAGTTCATAATGGCCTCGGAGATTTTAATGTTGAGCGGCTCCACCACCATCACAATGTTAAAGGACCCGAGCAGGCGCTCGGCCACCTTGTCCATGGCCAGGGCAAAGTTCTCCCACTCGGTATCGAACTCGTGCTGGTAGTGGAGGCAACCCTTGATCACATTCACGCAGTAGTTGGTGCAGGGCTTCTCCGTGTAGCCCTTGCAGGCGCCGCAATGCTGCATTTTCGTCAGTGCACCAGTGCAGTCGGCATTTAGCTTCACCTATGAAAATTAATAGGGGTTAAGTTAGAGCTTAGAGAGATTTAAATGCTTCGCCACATACATTCAACACCTTCTTGGCCACCTCCGAGGCCGTGGCCAGGGCCTGGCCATAAGTCCGCGTGGCCACAAAGGATCGCTTGATCTGGACGGATAGCTTGTCCGGCACATCTCCGAATGGCTTCAGCTCCTTCATATGCTCGCTGACGCATCGCATGTAGCTGCAAGAAAAGAAGATGGGGACGGGTGGGGAAAAATGAGAACGGAATGTTTTGGGGAAAATATTTTCATTAAATTTTCTTAGCTGGGCGGAAATCTCCGCTTGTAAATGGCACGGCTCAACGCCTTCGTTACGCTACGCCTTCGACTTCATCGCATTCTCCTTTGCCGGCGCAGCAACTACAATTTTTATGCGGAAAAATCATAAAAATAGTTGTTGCTCGCCATGTGCTTGCCTTCCCTTGTCTCCCCCCCCAGTGGCAGTGGCAGTTGCAGCACCTATGTGGCAGAGTGTGTTTGCTCCCGTCCGGGCATTGCAACTTGGCCATCAGGCATGACAGTCATTGCACTTGTACGGCTGCCCTCCAACTGCCCTCGGCATTATGGTCAAGAGAAGTCGCCGGTTCGAGTCACCACCAACAGTTGTTGTTGCTGCCTCTGTTGGCAGTTGTCCCGCCTCTACTTAGGCTAAACAATTTAGAAATTACTGCAAGTTGCAAGACGCCGAGAGGTGACAGATCAGTGAAGCGGCAGCAGCAGCTCCTTGATGGGAGGGCAGCTCGAGGAGTTTGGAGTTGGCTGCCACAGCAGGGAATTTTTATACATTAAAACTAAATTTCCTTTGATTTAATTTGATAAATAGAAGAAGTAGTTCTTTTCCTTTCATAATATTTAATCAAAATTGTAGGAATATTAATTTAATAAGCATTCCTTTTTGGTGATAATTGCAATAATGCTTGGAAATATAATATAAAAGTAAGTTTCGTTATATCCAGACCCTTCTTGTGAGCTCCTTGAAGCTCCTTAATGTATCCCCTTGGCACAATATCCGTTCCTTTATGTGCCATTCCATTTGTCGCTTCATATTTTGGCCATATCGCATATCAAAGTTATGCCCAAACAATGACACCCGTTGATTTCCCATAGTTTGCTCACCGCCACCCCTTACGAAACTAACTGCTTGAGCTACCCCCTCATTCCAGGGGGGCAGGAGAACTTCTGCTCCCAAGTCCAGCTGGAACATGGGGTTCTGCCACGGCATCTGATCCATTCTGAGGGCAAAACCGGCGACGGTTCAAGCGACCGACCAACCGCACAGAGCAAACATCAGCCGCAAACAAATAAGAGGGGGGTTTGCACTTAGAATAATTAATAATACTACAAAAAATAATTTTTAATAATTATTAAGACCTGGATAATATCTAAATAATGTATTCTTTATCTAGGGGCTTTCTTAAAAGTTGTTAAATATATTTTATGATAATAAACTCCATAAAGAATCACATTTTTTATCAATTTTGACCTATTCCCCCCTTATATAATCAAGAGTAATCATTGAAGAAACCCTTGCACCTATGACAACGTAATCAAAAACTTGTTTTTCTCATTTAGTAAGATTACTAATAACTACAAAACCTTAGGCTATTTTTCTGCGAGTGTAAAAGGGGGCTGGGAACCGGGCAAGTGGCGGCAATTACGCGACATCGTTGTGTCGCTGCCGCTGCTGTCCAATGGCAATAAACGGACGACGTGCCAAAGCACGTACGACAAACTAAAACGATGACAATAAAAGCGAATCGCTGGAGTTGAAGTTGGAGATGGAGCCAAGTCAGCAGCGGCATCAATTGGAAAGCGCGTGGGTAACACGAGCCCAGCCAAAAAGGGGGGAGATGGCCAGGAGGACAGCGCAGGACGGGCGACCAAAAGTCATTTGGCCAAGTCGTCGTCGTCGTCGTCGTCGTCGCCGTTGTTGCCGGTTACCGGAGACCTCCCGTTCCAGGGCAATGAGCCAAGTGGGCGCAATTTTCGCTCTACTCCATTCATTTTTGTGCGGAAATGCGAGCAGCTGACACAGGAACTGGCATAAAGTGCGGTTTTTGGTTTTGGCTGCGTTATGAGATTGGATTGGCTTGGAATTGGGTGTAGCTATGGTGTATCCTAGCATAGGTGATGGTGGTGGGTTGTCTTGGATTGGAATGAATAAATCTTTGGCGAGAATAATAAAGAAGTAGGCAGTTTTATATAGTGGGACGTGATAGAAGATATAGGCTGTCTTCATGAAGATTTTGAGATTGATACAGAAATTCATTAAGATAGTTTGATGGCTTTCTATAAAAAGATCTTAATTGGGATTTATAATTAACTAAAATGGTTAAAAAACATAAGAGAATAAGAGATTATATGTATATATTTATGGTAATTAATCTTAAAGGCTTTGATCATTTATAATAAAGAATTCTAGTTTAATACACCTTATTTTTTATATATTTATTTAAAGTGTTATCCTCTCATTTTAATTAATTTGAACTAAATGAAAAATACATCAGATTAAGATCCCTATTCACCTTTTAGTTATTCTTCTCTTTACCCTCTAAAGTCTTCCCTGATTACCCTACATTTTCTCCTCGATTTCCTCATTTCCTCTTCCCCTTAAGCGTTTCAACCGCAATCAAAAAATCTAGCAAAAAACCCGAGCAACTTCAGAGCTCCATAGGATAAACATATAACCGAGTATGTTAGGTACTCATATATCGAAATCGTTAACTGAAATCGCACACCGGCCGTGTCAAAGTTTCGACCGCCAGCCAAGTCAGTCTCCACAAACAGACACTTTGCGGTTTCACACGTTTTGTCTTTAGGCCTCTAAAAATCGGATTCGCTTGGAAGTTTCGGTCTCGATTACGCTACGATTATATTACTTACGTCTCGTCAAAGGTGTACTGTGTGTTCAGCACGGTGAACATCTTCTGATACAGCGTATTGAAGAACTTATCCATGACCTCCAGCAGATCCACACGACCGTTGGCAAAATAGGTCTCCAGCTCCTTGAACAGATCGGAGAAGACATACGAGTTGCGCTCATAGATCACGCCATAGGTCCGGATGAACATGCTATTGAACTGCGTCCTCGACTCTTTCAGCAAGGCGGTGAAGATTTCTGCAAGGGAAACCCAAGATTAGTTTGGAATTTTGATGGTAGGAGGAGCGACATCCGCTTCGTATGTTTAGAGTTTGATTTTATTTGTGGCCTGCATCCCCTTGAATGGCAAAAAATACTCAACGAACGCACGCTGCCACATCCGCATTGCCACTTGACATTGCCAGTAACTCGAGGCTCGCATCATCATCATCATTATCATCATGTCTGTATCTTGATCTGGAATCCATAGATCAGATCTGGCGGGGCAGAACCACTTGACACTCGACACAAATCCCAATTTCGGTGGCTTCAGTGGCATCTTCGAGTGGCTTGTCGTTTGACGTAACCTACCTTTGAACTTGGTCGCCTTGCTGCCTAGAATGCCCGACATTCGAGAGATGTGGTCCTTGGTGTGACTCTCGAGTTGCTGGCGGGACTGCAGGGCCATACGGCTCTCCATGCTGTAGGTGCAGCAGGTGCCCACCGAGGGTGACTCGCAGTATCGCAGGACTCGTTCTGTAAAGAAGAAAATTGAGTTGATTATTGTTAATATTATTCTTAATTTCCACTAACTTTGGGCATGTTTAAAGAGCCTATAAATGTAGTTATCGAAATAAAATAAATATCTACCCATTTCAATTACATTTCCTTTACTTCCTTCTCGAGGTAATACTTCCCACCCTAGGTTATATAGCCTAGGCTTCTGCTCTGCTTCTGTAGTTCATCTACAAACCGTATTTAACCAACTTTCAAGGTATTTCCCTTGACTGCAATTTGTTTGCACAAACTTTAGAACCATTTTACCGGAGCATTCGAGCAAATCTAACGATGCAACGCTGCCTTCTCTATCAACATCTACATTCCGGGAACTCGCACTGAGGAGGAGTGCAACTTGCCACTTGACATGGTAACCAAATACCAAAAAATTCTGAATACCAAACAGTGAAAACCAAAGCCTGACCAGCTAACAACGATTCGTTGGAAAAAATAAGAAAAAAACAAACGAAGCGCGGCTACCGGCGAATGCAAGTAACCCGAAACAGAACCTGAAACCAAACTCAAACTCAAAACCTAAACCGAGTTCGGATACGGGCGTGGCGGTAGCTGGAGAGGCTGGAGCAGAGTTCCCATTCTCTTGGCTGGCTGACTGTTTTATTTACGCAAACATTTAACACATTTTTGGAGAGAAAATTAGAGGAAAATATGCATTAGTTCCCTGCAACGACTACCTCTATTTTTTCCCCCCAGCTTTATGTGAGGTTTTTTATAGCTGCTGCTGCCGCTGCTCCATGTTTATTTAGATAATTCTCGGGGCCAGATCGACGATCCGAAAGTTCGGCACTAATTGAAAGCAAACAAGTTGGAAGTTCTTTTTTATATTTTGTTCAGTTCGTTTCGTTTGGAATCTAAATCCGAATTTTTGTATTTATATTCTGTTCGTTCGTTTTTTTTTTTTTTGGGTGCGCTCATAAATTGCTGCTGCCCAGTTAAATGCATCATCTGCTGTGCATACACACGCATACCGGGCAGTATATGGAGTGTTGCGCGGTTTGTTTATTTCCCTTATAAATTTAGATACTTTAGTGCACATTTTTTCGACGGCCGAATGTAAACAGAGCTCGGGGTGGAACTCCTCCAATGCCCCCATCATTTCCCCAACTTCCTCCTTTTATTGTCTGCGCTCGACTGTGCTCCGCTTTATGGCCTCTACTAATTGTTATGTTGCACAAGATATGAATTGAGTGTGGCGCACAGATAGAGATTCGAATGAGGGGGGAGTCGGCGGCGGAAGTTCTACGAGTCCTGGTCTGCTTCCCCAGATCCTGGAGCTTATCTAAATTGGCCCACAGTCTGTGTGGTTTCCCTTTTTAATTGTCTGTCGCGGAGCTCGTTCTCGGTCCTATGTGACTGGCATGGCAACTGCTTCGTTTGGATTTGTGGGTCCTAAGGACCATTTGAGTTAATTGAAATTGTGGCAGATAAAACGGCTCAAGATTTGATGGGGACACGAGAGATAGTCACACTGAGCAGATAATTGAAATATGATATAAATAACTGCAGCTTATAGTAACAAATGGGTTTGAATTAACTCGATTAAAAAGAAAAAGTAATGGCTTTCTAAGCAACTATGTTTTATATTTTCAAAATATTTTTAAAAGAGTATTTTAAAGGCAAAAATCAAAGCTTAAAAATGTCTGAAAATTATTTTTAAAGCTTCATAAATTATATTGCTTATTAAATATATTCATAATAAGTTTATAAATAATATAAAAACATTCTTTTAAGTTTAAGGTAATAAGGTAAGGTTTAAGGTAATAAATTTAAACATTGTTTTCGAAATATTCTTAAAAAAACACTTGAAAATCTAATGCATTGCCTAAAATCTTATCTATCTATTTATCTATTTAATATATTTTTTTTTTCATAATACTTTTATAAATAATAAAGAACACATTCTTTGCATTTTTAGGCACTAAATTTCAATATTATTTCTATTTTTATTAAGTAAATATTACTTTATAGCTCTTACTCCTAATAATCTAATACTTAATCAGTAAGAATCACATTTAAATTGATCAATAAATTGATACTTAAATAGAATAAAGTAATAACTCCTTTTGATACTTGTAAATACCCATAAAATAACCATATTTCCCTTTTCAATCAGGCCATCATCAGTCCATAAACTTTCTCCCCCCAGAGATCCTACAGGACCATAATACCAACACCTTCCCCTGGTAGCCAAAAAATCCATTAAAGTGCCACGCAAAATGACAGCCATAAACAAAAAACCACACACACATAGCACCCATGGAGTTGGATTTGGTTTGGTCACCCCTTCGGCGGCTCCTGGATCTAATCGATAAACCGTAGCTAAAATCTATGTTAAAATAACATAACGGCATTAAAGTAACGCCAATGGGATTCTTCTGCCAGCCATTTTTATGAATTGCTGCATAATTTTGCCCTGCCGGCGCAGACAACAATGGGAAATGGAAAATGAGGAGGGGACCCAACAAAAAAAAAAAAAAAAGTAACAGCAGCAACTGCGGGGGATCCCAGATAACAAATGTTGCCAGGCGGCGGTGGCAGCGGGAAATCACCGAAAAAGGAAGCGCCGCAACGGAGAAGGATGGAAGGTGTCATGAGCATAATAAATGACCTCAACTTACCGATATGCCATGCCACACACACACAGCCAGTTTCCCTTTTTATTCTAGCTGACGCTGTGGAAATCACCCCGTTGTCTAATAGAAAACTTTGCCTTGCCAAAAAGCAAGACGTGGAAAAAAAAAACAAGTAACCGAAAAACCACCCAGGAAAAGTGTAAGGTCTTGTGGCAACCAACACCGCACCCAACCCCCTGTGGGAGAGCTGGTCACATGTTTTCCCATTTCCACGCGCAATCCACTTAGTTACCAGGAGGGTGGCAACGGGGCAGGAAAAACACCGATTGAACACTGAGGAAAAGCGTACTTATTAAGCTGCAAAATGAAGCTAAAATTATGAAAAACAACTTCATATATAACTAAAGAAAATATGTCAACTTTCTATAACATAATATTCTTGCAATCAAGCTTTGAATATTTTTATTAGACAGGATAATTCATTAAAATGTTTGTGGTTAAGAACTACGTTCAAAAACATCCTCCTTTATACAGTAAACCATTCTAATATATAAATTTATTTACAATTTAATTAAATACTATAAAAAACTCCACCTATTTTCTCTGCGTGCAGGACGTCCCATCAAGTGGAAGTGAAATTTCATTTCAAATGATTTACTGTAACGATCAACAAACGCAGGACTTGCCCCAGACAAACGACGACGACAACGACGAGTCAACCCCCGAGGGCGACGCCTAAAAGGGTGCGAAAGTTTAGCAGGCGTATCGCAGTCAATATGCAGCATACTTTATATATATATAGTGTAGTATATCCAGAATATCCAGCAGCGATAAGTTCGGGGTGAGTGGGGAACGGGAGCTCAGAATCACGCAGCAGGCGAACATTTTCCCCCAAGGTTAACTTAAAGCTTATCGCCGCCGCCTATCTCTTAGAACCCTTTAAGAGTGCGAAAAGTTGCCCCTAACTGGGATGCTCAACAGGATGCTTGACACGGAAACCCGGCTGGAAAACTGCACCCTCGTAGTTTTCGTAAACAAAGAAACCGAAACTGACGGTGCGGTTACCATGGGTGTGAACTTGTGTGTTGTGCAGATATTTTTTTTATGGCTTTATTTTGAATTTTAATTGCGGAAGTGTGTGCGGAAAATGCAAAGGTACTATTGTTTTTTTGTGTTTATTTTCTATTCTGTTGAATATAAATAGAAGAAACTTTGGAGGAATATGAAGAATAATTTGAATAAATAAATAACTCGTTGCGAAACCATCTAAAGAGCTTAGATTATTATAATACAGCCTTTATATATATTCTATATAGTAGGCTTACTTTTTACAATATTTTTTAAATTGAATATAGCTTTTAAGTTGATTTTATATATGCTATAACTTATAAGGAAACCTACTTTATAAGTGCCTAGTAATTTAATACTCTCAACATATATAGAGTTTATAAAACTTAAATTTAAAAGCTAAATAAACCTTTAAGATTTCCCTTAAACTTGAACAATCAAATATTTATTCATTCCGCATATATGTACATACATCTCTATGCATTTTCCGTTGCACAATTCCTGCCGGAAATGTCCCACTTCCATTTCCCCAGGCTCGCACACTTGTGCATTCAAAGTTTTTCCACCCCACGCTCTCTACCTCTTGACTTTCCTCTTCTCCTGCCCGTCTCTCCCTCTCTGTCGCTATCTACACTTTGTGCTCCACTTGGAGATGAAAAGCGCAAAACAAAAACATCCATTTGAAACTGTTGGGCCGAGTGGAAAACCGAAAACCGAAAACCAAAACCGGCAAAAAAGGCAACAGAAAAACAACAGTTGCAGACAGGACAAAAGGCAGACGCCAAAAACTAAAACTCAACCACCCTTCGTTTGCCCTCTTGCCACCGCCGCCGCCACCCTTTCACCTTTTATCTGGGCATTATCAGTGGTCGGAAAATGCAGGGAAAACTTTACTTTTGAGTCGAGTTTCAATGGCCAGCCACTACACAAAAGCGGAGAGCGCGAACGGAGAGAGAGAAAGAGAAGGATTCTCACTCATCGCTTCGTCCTTTTTGACGAGGCACAAAAATGCGAGCCGGCAACGCCACCAGGCGCCCAGAACGACTCAGCAGGACGATTTCGAAACTGTTGCACACACGTGCACGAAAACTTTTCAGCCAAGAAAAATGTACGGCAAAAAGGGAGAATGAATAGCCAGACAGCACAGAGAGCAGCCAGAGAGAGAGAGTGAGAGAGAGAACGTGCCGCAGAGAAGAGCCTGCGAAAGGGGTCGTTGCACGCATGTAGCTTTCACTTTCTGCCAGGCTGCTGGGTGGCAGGACCAAGAAGGGGGATAGTTCAGCAGAGTCACCCTCAAAAAAAAGAAAAACAGGATAAAAAAAAGGAAGCAACAAAAATTGTCGCCGTCTGGCAAGGAAATTGCATTAGGCAAAGAAAAGGTTAAACAACCGGTGAGTCCTGCCGACCAGTTGGGTTTTCTATTTCTCTTTTCTTCTCACATTTTTGTAATTTAACTTAAATTTCCTGTCTGCAATTTATTTCCATGACACATTGAAAAATGTTTAATAAAATTGGGAATAATAGAAAAGGTTGCATTTAAAATAAAAGAGAAAGTATAAAGATATCTATTACTTAATATTTATATTATGGGATTTCTCTTTAAAAGAACATTTGTATGCTTAGCACTAACCTTTTCTTTATACATATTTCATTATCCTTCATCTAATGCTTTTGAGTTTATATCTTTATTTACTACATATTTTAAGCATATGTTTTGTAACTAAAATCATTCAGTAATTATTTGTTTTAAATATAAAAAACATTATAATATAATAATAATTTAAATATACTCTTTCAGTAATAAATTCCTTTAATAATAATTTAAACATCATCTTTTGGTAATTAATTCCTTGTCAAACTATATTTTACTGATTATTATAAATGGTTAATACTTTCCAACAATATTTCTCAAACTATAGCTTATTTAAATAACATTTTCTTTTAGTGCACAACTGCTAGCTTCTTCTTCATCGCACTGCCTTTGTTTAGCTTCCCATTTTTTGTAGCCCAGCAGTTTTTTGATGATGGAAATTTGCTTGCTCAAGTTTTATGCTTATGGTAATGAGTTTTAATTAGGCGCCCAGCAAGCGAGAGCAGGCAAAAAAAAAGGGCAAAAAGGAATCACAACCACCACCATTTCAACTGAAAACCTACCACCCACCGGGCTTTTCCATTTCCACCCATGGTCTTTAAGCGGCGGCAAAAGTTTCTGTTTTTAATTCGCACGTAAATTGAAAATTATTTTTTTTTTTATTTTGCCTTCTAGGATATTATTCAAATTCCTGCAGCAACATCTGGCGGGAAGTCGTTTAATGAGCCGGGGGGAAATAGGGAGGTGTAATTTATTGGGTCAACACAGCAAGGTTTCTCTCGTTACAGCAGCAGTTTCCCTTTGGAGCCACAAAGTAGTACAAACTTTGCGTTTATTTTATTTTTTTTCAGGTCAGCAGCAAATGCAATTAAATCTCAATTGTTTTAAAGAGAACATGCTTGCTTTTTTTTCGGTTTCCCTGCACTCCATAATCCCCGAAAATAGAAACAAACAGAAAGGCCGAGGAAGCCAGTATTTCACTCCGGAACTCGGACTGCATGTGGACCGCACTTTCAACACATATAACTCAATCGCCGCCACCCGCCGTGAACCCAAGATCGAGGCAAATAGAGATATAACCAAAAAAAAATAATAGGAAAGAAAAACGCGGAGCGAAGCAGAAATTTGTACAAATATTGGCCCAGTGCGATGGATTTTGGCTTTACTTCCTCTGGCACACTTCCCCTATCACCTCGCACTTAATTAATTTAACAGAGTTTCAGCGTTTTGTGTCTGGGATTTAGGATTGAAATTGGGAAATCGGATTGGGAATCAGACCACCCGTCTGCCACCAGAGGCAGTTATGAATTTATACAATAAATTGTTTCGAGTGTGCAATAGAAATGGCAGGCCCCACATAGATATTATTGCTACAAGTTTTTATCAAAACAAACTGATTTATAAGAAATAACTTCCACCAGGTTTATTTCGAGTGAGCTAACAGTTCTTTTCCTTCTCTTTTTAAAAATTAACTCATATAAACGGATGTTCCCTTTGCTTAATTGCAACCTTCATCATAGTCAGACTTCTGTTAGTATCTCTTTTAATAAATCTCCGCACATTTATTATCTAAGCCTAGAAAAATCTGTCTCTGTGGACTATTTGCCGTTTTGAAAAGTTTTGTGAAAACCGTTCGTTTTGCAACATTCAGATGAATTATGAAGAGAGCGAAGGCGTCGACTGTTAATTCTGTGTATCCGCCGGGTGCATGTGCAGCATTTAGCTAGCTCCACCTTTTCATGCGGCCTGCAAAACTCCACATTCCCCCATAATACCCTCTTTCCCGACTATGTGTAATTATACAAAACGTGGGCTAAAATGTTGCATGGGAGATTTTTTTTCTTCCTTTCTTCGCAGCTGGCTTTGCGCTCTTTCTCAGCTTTCTTCACGTGCTAGGCGGCGGCTCGGCTCTTTTAGGCGTAATTAAAATTACTCCAAGGGGCGGGGATGGGAGTAGGGAATGTTTATGTTGCAAACACGTTCCATATAAACAGAGAGAGCGAGAAGACTAAATAAGCAACGACAGATCCGACAATAACATACCCAGGATATGGAAAGATATTTTGAAGGAATATAGAAGTCATGAGAGACTAGAACTCAGTTTATTTTAGGGGTCACAATAAGCTAAGATGATTTCCAATATATATCTAAAATATATCGATTTAATCAGGTGTTTTAAACGTGGTATATCGATATATTTTGTTCACACATTACTGGAAGAACAATCAACATAAAATATGGCGTCATTAAAACATCGATTTTAATATCGGGCGCCTTATAATTATTTTAATAATTAACTAAATGAATAAATAAATATTTTATTTCAATATTAATTATTAGTTCCATCTCCTTTTTAACTTTCAGTTCATGTAAACCAATATACCCCCTCATTCCACAAGCACTAGGTATTGGAAAAACGATTCAAGAACTCTTCCTGGTCGATGGGGTTGGAGGTCGTCGGGCTTTTTGCCTGATGAAGTGACGACGCCTCGTCGGCAGCAAAGTTTTGCACATGTTTCAGGCATTTGTTTCGCTGCCAAGATGTCTGCGGCCAAGTTGCATCTTTCAGCACACCGCTCTCTCCATCCAACTGAGTGACAATTTTGAAATGTGCAAAGATTTTTCGTCGCGAGAGACGCGCACAGAAATAGCCGCAAACAAAACAAACATTTTTCCCTGGGCGTAATTAGCCAGCTGAAACATCTGTTAATTGGGAAACCAAAAGGGCTGAGAAAAGGGCAGAAAGTTGGAAGAATTGAAACTACTAGCCAAGCAGAAACGTTCTGGGAACATGAAAAATCTAACAACATCCACAACATGTGGCGAAAAGAATTCAAATTAATGTACTACAACCCATAGCATATTTTCTCAAGCCTCCAATGCGGATATATATAATTTCCTCAAATACTAACTCTCCCTTCCTTTTTTTTAGTTCCCTTCCAAAGTTTATCGACAAGTTTCCACTAAATTTGCGCTGCTCTAATTACTGGCGACATTTTTTGGCTCTGTGCACATTGCTCATACGCCTCGTTGTACAATTTTTGGGGCCACCAGCAGCAGGCAAAATGTGCGTAAACAGCAAACAGGTTAAACAGAGGCTTTCCAGAGACCAAAACACACACGCTCCCAACAATGCCATTAATCAAATTTTATTGTTTAATTAATTTCGCTTGAATGAACCCAAACTCCATCGAGGAGGAGATCGAGGAGAACGAGGTGATGAGGTGGCAGCGGCGGTGGCGGTGGGCCAGCGGCCAAAACAAACAAATCAGCCAGAAATAGCTGAGAAATGGCATTCAATTCGTTCGATTTCAAAGGAAACCAACCGCTCAACTTGGCCCAGGTTCGAAATTCTGCCTTTGTTTACCTCTGCCGTATGACAATTATTTCATTTTTTCCGTCTTTCGTATATATATTGGGTTGCCCTCCCTCTTCTCCCATTTATTTGCAATTTATTCATCGTTCATTCTGTTTGTCAGCCGATGATTTGTCATGGTCGCAGTTGTGAGTTGGGAAATATTGTCTGCTTTTATTAATCGAATTATGGAATGGGATCAGACATTTGATTGGATCGTATTAGGTGAGATTTTGTGTCTCTGCTGACTTGAAGGAGGTCTCAGGTAAATAACAAATAAAGCTAACGAATTGTGTTACATGTTTTTGAAATACTTGTACATATTCAATGTAAATTGTAATAGCTGATGTCTTCTTTTCAATTTATTTGGAATTACCCTTTTTATTTTTATTACCGCATTTGCACAGTATTTCAATAAACATTAATTTCCATTTTATTCAATTCACATTCTGGCATCATCGAGCAATTTAAATTCGGGGAGAAAGGGAGAGATGGGAGAAACAGCTTAGGCCATGGTCAAAAGTGCCGCAAAGCCAAATTCAGACACGTTATGGCCCGGTTGATGTTTTGACTGGATTTAAATTCGATTTTGGACACGAGATAAAAATGCCAGCGTCGGAGGAAGAGTGGCGAATCGCGGGGAGACACTGAGAAAAGGCAGAGATTTACCGAATGCAGCCAGCGTCCAGTTTGTGTGTGTTTATTCAAAGCACGTTCCTGCGGTTCAGTGTTGTGTTGCTTTATTTTTTGCAATGCCGAAGACATTGACTACGTGTCGCTGTCAGCCGGTGAGTGATTTTTCCTTATTTTTTTTCGCTGCGGCCAACACGAGCAGCATATTTTGTGTGCCAATTAAAAATGTTAACAATGACGAGTCATCGAATCAATTGGCAGCCTGCGCTTAAGCCATAAAAGAGCATTTAAGCCCGGCTTTTACCCCGTTTTGCCGTCAGGCTTTCGCAAAAAAAACCACAAGAGCTCCGAAACCGCAAAATCCATAAAAGCTGAGATTTCTTCTATAGCCACAGCGCAATATAAAAAAGGCAAAGGTAAAAATATAATAACCAAATCAACCCCTGGTCCAAATTGATGTTGACCACAAAACAATTTAGGAGAGGCGGGAGAAGCGAAATAAATTGCCTAAATTTTAAAGCCCATAAATGATTTAATTTTGTTAGCCAGCCAGGCCTTCGCCGTCCGTTCTTTTTGTAATGAATCTGGGAAAGAGCTGCATTCGATATCGCTGAAATGAAAGCTAACATAAGCAATGACAAGGGCCTACTATTGTCTTGCGGTTTCGGTAAGAGATATGGCATCTCTGAGATATAAATCAGACACTTTGGAGGAAATAGATCTCACGAATGAGTCATGCAGCTCACACAGACACTCTTTTCTATGAACTAGAACACTGAAGAAAACTATTAACTTCTTGGACCGAAACAGGTGAACTTCCCCAACCATTCACGATTGTGTAACTTCCCCCCGGGACAATTGATTCGGTCTTGAGAAACCATTTAAGACCATCTTCGAGGGGTTTCCAATGCCATATAGAGCCATTTTCAATAAAGAAAAATCTTAAATGGAATTTATTAATATTTATTAGAGCAACAACAACTGCACGAGACACACACGGAGCGTTAATAATTAATTAAATCAATAATCGATGGCTGTTCCAAGGGAGCATGCATCTCGCCAGAGAGTCCAGAAATAAATTCTATAAAATCCATGTGGACATAATCGAGCATAAATTCCCCAAAAACAACAGAAAAAAAATGGGAAAATGAGAGGAAAGCAACCTAAAGAGTCAAGCTGTGAGTGGCAACAAAGCGGTGAAAAGGTTGGGAACAAGAAACAAAAATATGGGAGACGACAACAAATTAGGCAATGTTCGAGCAGGTAGTGAAAAAGTAGGGAAAGGATGGGCCACTATATGGTATATATATATATGGTATATAACAGAGAGAAGGAGGAGGGAGGACGCGACACCCGAAAATGCTAATGTTGCATGCCACATAATCCTGTTAGAGACGCGTGAACGAGAATGCCAAAGTCGGTCGAGGAACTCGGAACGCCGCTCGGATGTTCGCATGTGACAACATAATTTGTGGGCTTGCCACCACTTTGTCTTAAGGTCCACCGCTGATGAGCCCCCGATGACCCGATGACGATCATGATTATTAATCATACACATTTCTGTTTGTCTTTTTTTGCCTTTTTTGTTTTTTGCCTGGCCGCATACTTAATGAGCTTCGAACAACTAATAACTGGGCTTTATTTGACAGTTTATGGCCATTTAATGTTGAGAGGAGAAATTCGGGGCTTTTCCACCGCGAGTCAGTGGCAGAGGAATAAATTAAAATGGGCAAATTGGAGAGCATCTTGGCCAACCAAAGCTAAAGTCAAATGTCGCGAACGACGACGACTTTTTATAGCACTTAAAAGCCCATCAAATAAAGATATCACTTGAGGCTCGTTTGAACTCGGAGAGTTGCAACAGAAACCACAAATACTTGACGTCGTCGTTCTTATTCTTGTATCTTGAAGAGTATTTTCCCCCCATTCCGAAACCGAGACCCCAATTATATTTAGAGAACGCTTTGGGTTGCTGCAACGCCCACGCTTCTCCGTGCCTCCATCTGAGATATGATTATATGTACAGACTCTGCTGCTGCTGCTGCCACCACTTATAAATTATCTTTAATGACAAGTGCACTAAACTAAATAAATTGTTGCCGACTTAATAACGTAATTCTCCTTTGGCCCACAAGTGGGCGTTGTCCGTCTCCCTCTCAGCTTGTAAATTCTCAAGAAAATAGTTTAAACGATTTATGGATATGCCAGCCAGGCCAGGGATCATGAGTGTGTGGGGAGAACTGACACGGAGGGGAGCTGGGATTACGAGTGATGGATCGCGACACTTGGCGACAAGCGAGCAAATTGGTAACGAATTTATTACAATTTTGGGAATACTTAATAGCCACCGTATAAAGTTTAACTTTTACTAAATTCGGTTAAGAGTGGCTGTAAGTTTATATATTTTTTGAGTGGAATGAAGTGTTCAGGAGCAACCGAAATACAACAGTTTAGGTATATCTTGTCAAGTATTTTGCCACTCTAAATCCTTGAAAATAATTGGCTTAAAGTATTATCTTGGCATTCTCTTGCAATGGAATCCTTCTTATTATTTACTAAGCTCTTTGAGCCAACTTAAGCTCCTCCCATTATGCTTCCACTTCTCGAATTTCAACAGAACGGAAAAAACTGCTGCTGACAAGATGCAAATGAAGAGAAATGGCATTCTTCGCATCGTCATCATTTGTGTTCCTGTTGTTGGGACGCCTCTTCATAAAGCTTCTGCTCGAATGCAGACCAAAGACATTTATTTAAATTGAAATGCAACAAAGGAAATATACAAAAGAGGTCTGGCCTCATGGAGTAACTACATTGTTTGCACTCCTCCGTGTTAGATGAATTTGCCTGCACGTTGCAAAGAGATCGTCGTCGTCGTCGTCTTTGTTGAAACTCCAAAGACAGCGAGTCGATGATGCCCGGCTCTGTGTGTAAGCATTAAGGCAAATTTATTGCAGATAAATTGTTGTATAATTTAGCACCATTTAAGAGAGCAGCCGCCCCAGGCGGGGGAGGGTGTTGAACAATTGTTCCTTGGGGGCGCACACCATTACAAACGAGTCTTTGGGACGCAAAAGGCAGCTGTTTTAATTAGCAGCCAGCAGCCAAGTCCAGCAGCCATCGAATCTTTCAGCTTTCAATGCGGCACCAACAGCTGGTGCAACATCGACTCTCTCTGCCTTCTCGATATCAATCAATGGCAATTGATCGAAATTGAATGGTGTTGCACTCCATAACGGCGAGTGGAGTTGAAAGATTCGAGGTGCTGGCACTGCGGGGCGGATTGCAGAGACCCGGAAAGTTCTCAAAAATATGATGGGAGATTTTGTGGAATATTTAAAATGAGTATTGAGAATTGTACGGAAATTTACTACATAGAATTGAATGAATTGAAAACTGTGAGTATTATAAATGTGTAAAAACAAGAAGGAACTAAGGTGGTCTTATATTTTATAATTGCATTAACTTGTAATAATAGTAACACCTTTGTTTATATTTACTATATGATATTTCCTTCCCGAAAATATGAACATTCTTTTAATTCAATTATACTCCTATATACTTCTGATTTTTCCCTACACAGCTATATATTTTCTGTAACTCAAATGCGTCATAAAAATACAAAATATCGAATACATATATTGAATAGATATCGATTTCGCATGACGCAAGCGGAACAGATCTGAGCAATCCCAACGCTCTCTGACCACAGAAATAATATATGAATTGTGTCAAATTAATTTGCATACTCGGGAGATTTGGAAGGGAGGCGATGATAGAAGGGGTATGGGGTTGGATGGATGAAAAATGATTAAAAATTCATTAGGAAGCGAATCAAGACAATTAAGAGACATCGAAGATCGAATAATCAAATCGATTCGAATCGAATAATCAATGGGGCGTTCTGTGTGCGCGAGAGTTGGTCCACCATTTATCATTTCGTAGGAATGCAAAAATCTGTCTTTTTTTTTTTGCCTTTGCCTGGGATCTTGACCAGAAGGCCCGGCCTGCCAAGATGGGGCTGGGCTTCCTCCCGATACTTGTGGAGAGATAAACCAAATAAACACTGAAGGAGAACAAAGCCAACTGGATGATGACGAGAGGTACCACATCGGACTAATTGAGTGGGCAAATAAATGATGAAATGCCTCGAGTGGCCACTGGCCACTGGCCACTCTCCTCCTGACCCCAAGCACTTTGATTAAATTTGCCAAATGACAATTCCTCCCAGTTTGCGGATTGCGGATTGCGGCTCTCCAGTTGCACAGAACTCGTCCACAGGAAGTTGCCACTGCAAGATGCCGAGTCCGAAGTCCCGAACAAGATGCAACACATCTCGCCACGGGGAGCCGCAGCCGCATCCAACGAAAACCAGTTCTAGACCAAAAATAACTGGTGGGGGAAAGGAGGGGGCAGGCAGCGAACTCCAGCCGGAGCACATTCCTCAGCCAGTCACAGAACTGGGAAAATTACACTGGAAACAAGGGGATTTTATTGGGTTAAGAAGAGCACTTGTTTATGTTCAATTGGGGCAAACTTCATTCATGAGCACTTATGCCTTTGGAGGGTCTTAGTTACCTACAAGATTTTGTTTTTAAAAAAGTAAGCTTGCTTAATTATCCAAATAGTTTTATTATCTATAAATTTAATTTGTATTAAGCTTTATTTTAAGGTTTCCTGGCTTGTAATGGGATTTAAATTACTAAAGATTTACTTTATCTACAATTCAAGGAAAAGTTTAAATAAATTTGAAAGCTATAAAAAGGTATCTCATTTGAAAACCATATAAAGTTGTATATATCTTTGTACTTTTATACGCAGTGTATAAATTTATGAATCGCTCGCCGGTTTGAGAATGAATCTCTTTTTCTTGGGTGTCTGTCTGGGCCATGGCCCACGATCTTGCCGGCGTTTCGGGGCGTTTACAACGCTTTTGGTATCTTGTATTTATTTAATTGACGTTTGTACGTGTTGGTATTATAAAATGATCAGGAGGCGATCTCCGTCAGCTCTCTCTCTCTCTAGGTTCCAAGCTCTTGATCCAGCTGGTTCTCTGGGGGCAATTATGACAGCATTTGGGGCGTTGCTGGACATGCATGTGGGGGCAATAGATCGCCATCGCCATTGCCTTGCAGTTCCTGATCCCCGATCCCGATCCCGATCCCGATCCCGATCCCAAGCCCACTGCCTCTGTGTGTGCTTTACGTGCTGGCAGGATAATTAGCTTAGTGCAACTCCCTGCCGATCCGTCTGCCTTTTGATCTGTCTGGGTGTTAGTTTATTAAGACTAAAGTGGGATTTTAATGGACTCAAATATGCCGGGGCGAGCTGAAATTGCCAGACGAATGGAATGGATCTAGCAGGGGTCTTGGGCAGAAAGTCGGTAGTGAAGTGTGAGTCCAAGTCTAGAGGAAGTTGTGTGAAGAAACCTAGACGTGATTGAATGGAAAACTCTAGCAAAGGAGCAAAAAGGAGTTTGCCTTAAAGATAAATAAATATATAGATAAGACAACAAAAATGCTGGCACGATAATAGGTGTTACTTATCATTGGGATAACAAAAATGTTAATAGTTTCTCTAAATATATATTACAAAACTCCCTAGTCATGCCCTCAACTCTCTCACGCCATAAAGATGTCAAGCAACCAAAATCCACCTAATAAACAGCAGTAATAATAATAATTTAATGCCTCAATTGAAAAGCCATTAAGAACCAGTCTAATTTGCAGGTTACTCGGAAAGAAAGGTCCACAGATAAATACAAAAAACTGGTCAGACAGAAATACCGGACGTGATTGGATGATATACAACTATTTCGATCGGGACTGAACAATCAAACAATCGCAATCAATGAAGCTATTCAGGGAGAGATGCTCCCACAGACCAAAACCAAACACAGAAATTAAGTTGTAGCCGTCGAACCCGAAACGAAGAAAACCAGACCAGACTCGGGCTCCGTTGGGGGAATGATAAGATCATCGCCTTGCCAACTAATAACAGGCAATGATGGCTCTCCGACGCTTTAGGATATGACTTGGCAAATTGCGTGCATTATAAGAATCGGGGACCGGGTCGAGATCGAGTCGGAGACTCGTTGAGATCGCTTGGATCCGATTATAACCATTAACACATTTTGCTGCCTCGCTCAGACAATTTTATGTCGACAATTAAAAAATCAAATAATATTTGTTGCCCCTGTCTCCCAGTCGCCGTGATGATGCGCAGAATGCCGGAGATCTTTTTGGGAAATGTAAACAGACCGGAGCATGTTTCGCTCTCAGCCGAATCGAGTGGAACAGGAATTTTTGGGGGATTTGAAATCCATTTCCCTCGGACAGGTAATTAATTAATCCATTAGCACATTTTATATATATCATCGGTAGTTCGGGTCTTGGGAAATCGGCCTGCAGCTGTTTGTATCTATCTATCTAATGCTGGTGATCTAAGGTAATTCAAATAAACCGAAATCAACAAAGTAATACTCGCACTTTCTCGCCAATTTCAGCGTTTATAGAAAATATTTAGCTGTCATCGCCCAGCAGCCATGATCTAATCTTTTCTGGCACATACATGTGATATTTACAAATGTATCTATGCATATTTAGAAGAGCGCTTGAGTATGTATTCAATGGAACAGGAAATTGCAATAATCTCGCCATAAATCTCTGACAGTTTTTAGTGCTCTTGAGCTACTTTTATAAAGGAAATAGCTTTATTCAACCAACCAAATTGTTAATTCCCAATTGTAATAGTTTTCGGGCTTTGCCTATCGGTAGTAACCCCTTCTATTTTCCTTGTCACCATATTTGTTGACAAGACATCTTTAACCCAAATCAAAATTTATAAAAAAAATAAAGCAACAGGAACTTGTTGAAAACCTTTGGTGATTTATGTGTACAACTAATTGAGGATTTTCAAAGCAAACTCAACCTGTTCCCCTTTCCCTGTTTTTGGTGTGTGTGCCACTTTCAATTCAGTTGATCGATTTGTACAAACAAAATGCCAAAAAAATACAGATAACAATGTAATATATATAATAATTGATTAAAATTGAAACGCCACATTATCGAACTGAAAGAAAACTACTCGTAATTCAATGGAATTCGGTTGGGAAAAGGAAAGAGGAGGAGGCGGAGGCGGAGGAGTAGGAGAGGACCGCACACACAGATTAGATTACTGCAAATTGACACATTTTCCTGTGAGCTGTCAGTGGCAGTTGGAAATGTTGGAAAAGTGTCACTCGAGTGGATTCGTTGCGCCGCATTCAGTTGAATTTTCTCTGTCATTTTCCCCGATGAAATGTGTGCGGGGGCTGCTGCTGACGCTGCTGCTGGCGATTTCATAATGATTCCCATAATGAGCGCATTAAACGCTCAGTTTCCATTCATTCTGCTCTCTATTCTGCGTTACGCATTATCCCTTTCAACTCCATTGTTATAGCTTTGAGTAACGCCTCTTCCTGGTAACCAAACTCCCGCTTTTTGTTACAGATTCGTAGCGCTAGCACACACCTTTTCGGCCTTTCGTCCCTTTTGGAACATTGCATGATTAGCCCTAATAATCCCAGACCCGAACATTGAGTACGCGCCTATTAATGGCCCCAGGATATCTCGAATATTCCGCGGTGGTTATGGTGAAGGAGTCGTAACATTTATCCAGCGGAAGTAAAGGCAGAAATTTATATTTTCCCTATATTTTCATGAGACGCGGGGAATGCTTTTAGGGGTCAGGGGGGGTCATAAAATATAATAAATGCTTCTTAGATTGGAGAAGGATTTATGATTAAACATTAGGGTAATTATAGGAAGTATAAGAAATACTTTAAGCTGCAAAACATTCTTTAATGCTTGTTTTTTATTCCATAAACTAATAAACCTTGACTTTAAAATACATATAACGCCATAACTGTCCATCAACACCGCATATTTGTGGACGTCAACGTCAAACTAATTACTATTAATCAGTATCTGAGAAGCGTCTATCGCTCGGCTGCCAAAAGATACAAATGTATCTCGGCCTCCAGCTTCTTTGATTAATAGAAAAATACCCACTCGCTGAAGCAAAGTTTCTGCTGCTGCTGCAGCTGAAGATGGTTTTTCTTTATCATCTACCCACCCAGATGGATGCAACTTGAAACTGCAGAGGCAAAAAAAAACTTATGAATTCTGTTGGTTGGTTGCTTGGTGGCTTGGTTTGCTGCTGGCTCTGGTCTGAGGTATCCGAGTATCTGTCTCCGAGGCGAGCAAGTAAAGTGCTTAAAAAGACATAAATTAAACACTCGGCTACCTGTCATCATCATCCACACATCGTGTCGGCATCACAAAGCTTTGATTTCAACAGGGCTTCCCCCATCACATCCCGCCTCTGGTGGCCCTTCAGTCTCATCCTCATTGTTGTCGAGTGTTGTTGTGTCGTGTATCCTACACACAACCTAACAATTAAGCCTCTCCTCTTGTACACTCGCGGGCACACAAAACGCAAAGGAAGCATGTTACATAAAAGTAAGCAATGAATTTTCCATCTTTCAGGAAGCTCAGTATGGAATTTAATGAGAAAATTTCAAATTATACAGGGACCAAAGGCTTAAACTAAACAGTAAGGAAGAAATTCAAGATCCTAGGTAGTTTCTATGATAAAAATAATAATCAAATAAATATTTTTAAGCAAAATAAATGTGTTTAATGAATGGGGACCTCAAGTACAACTGAAATGGGAAGCTGTACTTTAATCATGAGTTTACAGATTGATGCCCTCGAAACAGATATCAGTTACAGATTAATCCTGGCTTTACTATGCCGCAAAACTTTATTTGCCAGTGTAGTCACCTTGCTTATTGTCAAAGTCCCTGGTCCTCTGTATCTGTTTTCATTTTTTTTTATTCTGCTGCTGCCACACATAAAATAAAATGCGTTTTTAATTTGCAGATGCGCGTAAAAACGTAGATCTGTCGTCTGTGGTGGGGAAGTTGAGTGAAGAAAAACTTTGCATCTGTTCGTTCGTTCGCTCTGTCTCGTTTTTTGTTTTTATTGTCGCCGCCTCATGGATATGGTATGGAAATTATTCGCAAGTGGCAAAAGTTATGCCAGTCGTCATGCCATCAGACGGGGCGTGGCAATATGGTACATAGTAGTTGATGGGTAGATGGGAGACCCCGGAGGGGAGCAAAAGCAACGACCACCTGTCTCTGCGACAGGTGCAACGCGCCTGGTTGTTGCCAGGTTTTAAAGGATGAGAAGCGCCGAGAGAGGCGGCAATCAGAGGGATATCAATAAAGCTAAAGAATGAGGAACATTAAATGAAGGAATTTCAAAAAGTTAAGCTTAAAATAACTCAAGAGAGAGATGCTTCTCATTTGGGAACAGCGGAAAGTGAAGGGCAAACTCTGATTCGCACAGATACTACTGAAAGTTGTAGATATAAATTAAGTTTTCGAATGATAAGAACATTAAAAGGGGAAATTAACCAAGTAACATTAAAAATAGTCACATAAAAAATATAGTTTATTTAAATGAAGTAATTAAAGCTACAGGAACAGCAAATAAAACAGCAATTTTATGCTGGCATTAAAAATATATTAAAGAAAAACAAGAAGAAAACTAATAATAAAGAAATTTATGTTTTATTATTTACGTAGATAGTGGAATTTATATCTCTCTAAAATTATACTGATATAAGTATTTTTCAATATATATTTAAATTTTTAACGTGCTTTTACTACCTTTTCGATTTAAACAATTTGCATAAGCCAACATCAATACAGCAATTTCCCTTCGTTTATGGTAGATTCTTGTTATTGCTATGATTATCTTTTGCATCTTTTTCCACCTAACAAACCATAAATTTGCTATCAACGCAACCATTGACACAATCCCTCGGCATTCCTTGACTCCACACACAGAAATCGTGGGCCCTGGCGACATTGACAATCCCCGATTGCAACTTCCCACTGCAACAAAAGGAGGAAACCCCTGCCTGACTGCCTGCCTTTCAGCAGTGTGCGTAAGCGTTGCATCTTCATAGCCAAGTTAACAGATAACACAGAAGGTGGGGATGCCACAAATGCCGGCACAAAGCGAATAAAAAGCGGAGGCAGCTACAACACGACACAGGCGACATCGTTCGCTTCCCTCCGATCCTGGGGATAGAAGAAGTTGCCCGTGGGTAATGAAATATTGCCATGTGCCAGCGCCTGCGCCTCCTGACTGACTACCTATGTGGCTCCCAATCTCTACCCTCCTTGGCTCCGTCCCTGGTTAACCCACCTGTGCCCGCCGCCATCCCCGCGGAATTGCAAATGTTTGCCGGCAACAGCTGCTGCTGCTGCTGCTGCTGTCGGGATGTGTTGTTGGTGTAGGTTGACAAACAAACATGCCAGCGCATAAAACAAAAACAGCCCGCAGAAACAGCGAAAGAATGCAGACAGAAAATAAATTCGATTAAAAGTGTAAAGGGTTTTCATTTACTAAATGTATTTTCATAATTTAATTACCAGGCATTGCACTCAAATTAACTTTATTATCATAAAATATTTTTATCATTGTTAAATCCTTTTTAGAATATTCTATTTAAAATATTTCCTATTATTTTTCTCAGTGAAAAGGTAGAAGCCAAATCGGCAGCAGCTACGAAAGGAGTCAAAGTCAGGAAGAGAAGCACTTGAATCGCCGCCTCCTCGACTGCCTTTCTCGCCTCCATTTATGCTCCGGGTTGCACTTGAAAAAAAGCGACTGCCGGCATCTGCCCCACCTGCCTCATACTTGCCCGGATCTGAGCCCCTCCCCCTTTGGCCTGTCGGCTTCCTTCTATTTGCCCCTTGAACATGAGTCGAGACTTACGAAATTCGCATTCACGTTTTGGCTTTTTACCTTTGCGCCTATTTATCATCAAATGCAGCAAAGAAAGATGGAGTACAGGAGTCGACAGGGCCGTAAGAAAACAAGGAAAGATGGTTTGGGGGACAGCTGCTTAAAAGGTAAAGGGTAAGGTAAGTAAATAGATTTCTGAATGCCCTAACTTTTCAGGTAACTATTACCATATTTTTTTAATAAATATTATTCCATTTAGAAAAATTACAAAGCATATTCTAATTATCTACCTCGCCTTAAGCAACATTTAAAATATATCTTCGTAGATATATCTTCCAATTTTTTTTTAAAAAGGTATATATTATTATTTACATTATTTTTCCTTTATAATCCTTATTCAGATAATGATCCCTGTGACTCATGTGGCTCAGTCTAATAGCGATCGAGTCGTGGCACTAGAAAAACCCACAATACCCCTGCCCTAAGCAGAGTATCAATGGCATAGCTGCCATGCAAATGCACTTGAGAAGCAAAAAGCAACGACAACGTCGACATGTGATACCATTTAAACCTGGGGGACTGCGACTGCGACTCTGACTTGGACTTCTCGACTGGACTCGGAACGTGGTCTTTTCCATGGCAACCGTGGACCATGTGGCACGGCTGGTCCGGTTGCAATCAGGCGAAATTGTTGCCAACTGTGCTCTGCATTCCAGAGAGCCGGGCCTGCTCGACTTCTTCTTCTACAGCAGCAGCAGCAGCATGGGAGTAGAGAATGCTGCGTCCGAAAATAGCGTGAGAAAGCAAAATATTGATTCAGGGACCAAGGAGTTGTGCAGGAGCACCAGTGCGATATGCAAAGCGCGATTAAATTCCTTAGCATCGAGACCGAAAAACCGGATCCTGCTTCCCGAAACGAAAGGTGCTAAATGAAGTTCTTAATTAAGTGCGAGTGGCGGCGAGAAAAATGAAAGAGGCAAAAAGGGCCAGAATGGGGAGAAAACTGAACTGGTTTTATTGGCACATCGTTAGCTTCGGGATCCTGCATTTATTGCATAATTTGTTAATGAGCAGGGAGTTGTTTTTTTTTAATTCTTTTTTTGAGAGACACGCTTCATGGCAAATGACAAATTAGCATTGGCATCGCTGGCAAGTGGAATGCGTGAGAGTGGAATGCGACTGGGAGTTGCCGAAGGTAAAAAGGGATATATATACAACCATATATAGCCAAAGATGATGCACTAAATGAGTAAAACTCGACTTGAACCGAAGCATTTTATCTTATCGCGTTTGTTTGTCAGTTTGCTGGTTGGTAACCCAATATCAGATGATTTATTGAGGGGAGCAAATACAATCTGATTCATTTCAGATAAAGAAGTGAGAAAGGCATACAGTTAAATATTAAAAACACACTTTAATTTAAGAATTATGTAGCATATATTGCTATAACTTATAAAGTCAGACAGTAGGGGTTTTCGTGTAATGAAAGAATACTTCAAGATACACCGGATAAGATACATTTTAGCGATATCTTCTCCTTGCTTCCAACCTGTCCCAACAAATTACCCGTTTGCTAATTTAATTTTTTTGTAGGTCTACTCTTACCCTCTCTTCCCAGACCCTCATAAATTACTATTTAATTAACATTTTCCACATTCCACAATAGCAACAATATCAAGGAACCCATAAATAATAAACACCAAAAAAGGGGGAACCCAGCCAAGAACAACTGACAACGTAAGAAAAAAACTGAAGAAGAACTGAAAAACTGATTATGATTAGAGGGGGAGCAAGACTGAGTCGATCCTCATAATTAAGCGACATTTGCCGGCATGACATGCAACAAGCTCGAGATTAACATAAATTTCCACATATCCGACGGGGAAAACTCACAAATTTTATGGACCGCAACAGAGTAAAGGAGGGGATAAAAGTGCGCAACCCGCGCACCTGTCAAAGTGAAGATAAAAATACAAATTATGATTATTATGCACTTGACATCGGACCAAACAAGAAGGGATGGATGGACATATAGCGAGGGTAAAGCGTTGGCGTGTGGTAATTGCTGGCAGTAAAAATACTCATACTTCCCCCGAGCCGGTCCGTCATCTTCTAATTATTAGCGCTAATTCTTTGTATATAAAAAAAAAAAAAACAGAAAATCCCAGCCCTCATCGCTCCAAGTGTCGAGTGTCGAGTGTCTCGCAGTTGATTGAAAGATGTGCCTAATTGATAGTCGAGCACGAGTCCGTCCGTTCCCCCTTTTTTGAGACGAGACTGGGAGGCGAGTGAGAGCGACAAGATGAGACATCATCAAGTGCGTGTCATTGTGTAATTTGGGCTTGATTATTATTAATTTGCAGACGCCGCCAGCGTTGAGGTTTAAAGCTCCACAAACTGATGATGAGCGGGGAAGTCTGGGTCTGATGAGAAGGCCTCTTTCAACCGCAGGCCAAAAATGTTTTCCCTTCTTATTTGATTTGCTAATGAACGGGGCCGGAGGGGCTTCCCAACATGCTGATAGATCACAGGAAATGGTAGACTTACTTAAACTGTCTTGGGATCAAACCGAATGAAAAATAAAAAAATAACGATGATCGCTTGGTAGCTGGGAACTTACCTGTAAAGAGAGCAAGGGAAAATTGTTTTAGATTAGATGTTGAAATTGTACGAGATTACTTTTAAGTACGAAAGATCATGCAATAGTACATTAAACATAATGCGGTGGGAAGTTCTTAAAATTAGATGAAAGCTGTATGTGTTTGTGTAATCATTTATTTTAATGTATTTCATACTCTTTCTTTATAAGATTTGAGCTGTAAAATTCAATGTTTTTTGAATACCTATTGTTTAAAATAAGGGTTTATCTAAACATATCCACAGAATATAACAAATTAACTTTAAAGTATACCTTCTGGGGCTGATGAAACATTTTTGAACTAAAAACCGGTTGTATTTAATCTACAATCCTTATAAAATTAATATCTAAAGATTACTTATCCAAAATATATTCAAGCTACAATATTTGTGGCCCCAAAATAAGCAGTGTTCTAAATTATTCCCTAAAAATATATTCCTTGTTTCCCTAACTTTGTAAATAATATTTTCCCATAGCTTCTCTTTGGATACAGATACTTTTATTTCGCAGGCAACCTAACAATGATATTCTCTAACCATCTATTCCCAACAATTGACTGCCCTTCAAGTCGCTGGCAAACCAATCTTTGAGCGAAAAAACCCTTAAGAAAACTTCAAAAGTCTAGCCGGGTCTGGGGCGGCGTCTCGTGGTTGATTTTTTTCTTAATATTTCTTCATGATTTTTGTTTCTCCGTTTCCATTTCGCCCAAGAAGGGCTTCGACGTGAAGAGTCGAAAAACCCAAGTTCAGAGGAAAAGAAATATGCACAGACGAGAGTCCCACAGAGAGTTGCGTTTTACAGCAATCCCATGCAAGTGCCATGTGGCTATGATGTGTGTTTGTGTGTGTGCACAACACCTTTTACCAAGAAACAACAACAACAACAACAATTACAGCAGTCATCACCTTTGGTGGTTTCCAGTCGTCGGCGCCCTGTGAACCTGCTGAGAAGAGAAGTCGCTCTCTCCGCCAGCTCACCAGAAAACTACCTAAGCAGCCCGAAAATAACCGAGATATAGACAGGGGATATACATATGTATATATGGAGAACCCTTCTCTAGGGAATGGAGAGGAGGAGGAGCACAGGTGGGGGAGTGGCTGCGGTAAGCGTTGAGAAACTGACTTGTTGTTTATTGTCTTACGTCTTGGAAGTTATAAAACAAAGCGTCAATTGACTGCTGCCGTCTGACTCTCAAAACCAAACTCCTGACATCGCGGGCTCTTGTGTGAAATTAACATGAATGTTTGTCCCTACACAAAATAAAGAAAAAACTATACTCCTTGCGCGACTCTTTTCCTTTTTCTCTCTCTCTGTAGAAGCCGACAACTGCCAGGGGGATCCGAGGAACTGCTAATAGAGGAAGTCAAGACCGCAAATCGAATAACAAATTGTGTGTGGGAATTCCCGAAAGGTTAAGCTACACCTGTAGCTGGGTGTATTTTGTATTAAAATGGTAATAAATATGTCTTCAGGATATTACGTTAAGTGAATTTCATCCTGCATAGTTAACTTTCATCAGAAAAAGACATTATACTCAACATCTGCTGCCACGAGAGAAACACAATCTCAGAGTAATTGAAAACCCCAAAAGTGAAACTGGGCCATTGCCGGCATTTAGGCAATGGCCAAAAGCTCAAAGGAAATCTGTAAGAGACCGACAAGAGGAGCCACATCATTACATTGTAATGTCGCTTCCCTTTTTTGTTTTTGCTTTTACTGATTTTTATTTCACCTTGCGTCTGGCTCTCTGCGATCCTTAATGGCTGCAAAACACGCGTCTTATAACGGTTTTAATGAAACACATAAATTCAGGTTGAGTTCCTGGCGAACGCCTCAGAGAAGTCGACGACTTGGGTGAGCCTCCATTACAATTCTCCGGGCCTCTCTTTTGAAGCCAACATCTTGCCCCCACCTTGTGGGCCTTTAATGCCACATCTTTGGACTCTTCGATCGCCTCGTGAGCGTGAGCAGTTTACTTAAAAATATCTTTTCGAATTGTTTTCATTCAGTTTCGTTGTGTTCGACAATGCTTTTCCCCACTCGCTTATTAACCGCAATTTTGGCTGCCTGAATTACCAAATAATCAAAGCCAAGTCGGGGAGAGATTTAAGCTGATTTTCGGGGGCCACAGTGGAATGCATTAAAGTAAGATGGCTCACAATGTTATACTAATTTCCGATGAAGTTTTCCCAACTATACCGTGGAAGTTTGTAACTAAAGATAGTAATAAACCTTAAGCACTCATTAAAATACAATTTGTATACTCTCTTTATATCACATAAAACCCTGTTAATAAAGCTTCATAAGCAATATATCTTATCTCTTGTCTCTTTTTGAACGAGCTTCATACATATTGCCATAAAATACAATCAAATAAATAATTAAAGATACTTACTAAATTTATAAACTATGTATTAAATTTAAATATCATTTACAAGGCTCTTAAATCTAAGCTCTTTAACGAGTATCCTTAATATTAATATTCGTTACAACTAATAGTACTTGTATGCCTTTAAAAATCTTTAAAATCAAGAAGCCAAATAGACATTAAAGCTCCCTCTCTTTGTCTATCTGTTCCTGCACAGCATATCCTTTTATGAGTCGCTATCCTTTTTGTGCAATTTACAAGGCAAAAATGAATGGAAATGAGTTACAACGATGGATGATGCCGACAAAAGATATGCCTCTCTGACTGAATCTCTGGGCCCTGGGACCATAAAGAATCCAACACTATGGAAGGCCACTCAACTGTGAAACAGGTAACCCGAAGGAGGGCGACGGACGAGCGGACAGCTGGACAGGATGCGGACATACGAGCAGACGTCGGTAAAACTACAAAAAGGAATCGAGTCGAGTCGCGTTCGAGTTTGAGTTTGAGTTTGAGTTCGAGCCTCTGCCTGTGCATGTGTTGAGGAGAAAGAAGAGATTTTTCTGATTCCGTTTGCTGGTCTTTCATTTGATTTCAATGAACTGCCTTTCTTTGGCCGCAGAATGTTGCAAGTGCTGGCCAAAACAAACAGCTGATAAAAAAAAAAATGCAATTTGTATCTGTGGCATACAAAGTTTCTGGGAAAAAGAGAGAAAGATAGAGAGAGGGATAAGGAAGAGCATTGCTTACAGGACAACTGATACTTTAGTTTGCTTAATACCAAAATCAATAGGACAAAAAAGGACAATCTCTTCTTGTGGGGATTTTGGTTGTTTGCGTTGTAATTGTAAACCATTTGTCAGCAACTTTTCTATGTAGTTAATATCCTCTCTCTCTCTCTTTTTCCTTTCCCTGCTAAGGATGCCGGAAATGGCTTTATTTGCCTTTGAATTCAATACCACAGCCACTGGTAGTCGTTTGTGTAATTTATGTGTCATTCTGCTTATGGGATTTAGTTCCTACTTTATTATTTCCCTTGGTTATCCAACAAGCTCAACTGAAAGTTTATTAAAAGCCTTTAACAGAGTCCGATACTGTAGGCTGGCAAGGCAAACATAAAGATATTGGTTACCAAAATGATATAAAAATAATTAGAAAATGATTTCAGATAGGGGTTTTTATATTAAAATAGAATTTTATCTTGAATTTCCCTGATTTATTTGCTATTTTTGTGTAATCTCAATCTGTATAGTTATCATTAAGCTTAGTGTTTATTTAATCATCCCACCATATCATAATTTAAAACAGGACAAGTCTCGCCAGGTAGCAACTGCCGCATTTAACCATTTAAAATATTTGCTTTTATAACTTGATTATTATTTGACAGCTTCCTCATGCAAAATCCCATCCACAGAAGGAGAAAAAATAACCATCTCCGCATTCATTTCATAGATGCGTGGGTAGGATTTCAAAACTCGTTTCAGTTCAACAACTCAAACTATAATTCCAAGCGCCGCCGGATTCGAATTTCGAGTTGTCTTCTCATTTTTTTTTTTTTTGAGGCTCATCTTCATGTGGGTTGTTGTCTCTGAAATTTATCGCTCATCGTTTTCGACTTCTACGCATTTATGTTTTGATTTTTATTTGAGGTTTTGCCTTTTTTATAATTTTTTTTTTTTTTACCTTTGCGTTTGTCAAAATTAGTTTTCATTTTATTATCAGCACCTATACCTTTTTTTGGAGGGGGAGATAGAGGAGACGCGGACGGGTTTCCGGTAGCTTTTGGTCAATAAAACCCACAAATTTATGACCTCTGAATAATGCGGTGCGACCCGTCGCCGGTGGTTTGTTCGTTGTAAAATATTTTATATACAAAAATTAATTTTCCGAATTTTTTTTTTGTGGGTATTTTTAACTGCCATTTAATGTGTTTGTCTTGGAGGTGGCCTGGGGGTCATAATGAAATTGTCAACAAATTTAATGGCGTGTCGCAGAGTGTCGGAGGCGAAAGAAGATGGCAGAGCAGCTTAAGATGCCTTATTTTCTTCACTCTTTACAAATGCAATCTCCTTGAGTTGATCCAGGGTAATCTGCCCTCGATACACACAGCACACATTCATCTCTCCACTTGAGCCCGAGAGGAAGAATAAACAGAAACTGGACCAAAACTAATTGAATACCATTATTTGCCAGATTAGGACAACGCATAACAAATGGGCAAGGTTAGGAGCGGATTTGCATGGAGAGGAACCCTTAACGAACTGTAGGAAATTGAAACTGAAGCCAGCCAGAAGCCGGGCCAGGCAATTGCATTTTATTGTAATTGCGAAACACTAAAAGCAGATCAGAGAGCTGGGAAACGACCTTTGATGGAAGTCGAGGTCTCTGTGGGTCTCGGGCCTGCGGATAAGAGCTCAGCCCTTCCTCGGACCGAGGTCTTTAATGAACTTTTAGGCACGCACGTAGTGGCCCGGCATTAATTACAGACTCCAAGACGGTGTCGGAGTCGGAGTCGAAGTTCGGGTTCGGATCTTGATATTCCAAGCCAGGCATTCCCCGGCGTAGCATCCGCAGCCATTTGCCGGGGCCGTGTTATCTGCAAACGCGCCATCAAAGTAGGTGGCGCAAATTAACAAATCTTTCATGTGACCCAATTAAATCAACTCGAGCCCAGCGGCCAGTGGCTGGGGCTTTCGGTTCTCGCAAGCCGTTGGCCCCAGCAATTTGGCATTCGTCATGCTCGCCAGGCAATGAAAATAACCGAAGGCACTCCTCGCCGATGTCTGGATACTGGATGTGCACACAAAGAAAATACAGGTTATGGTTTTAAGAAAGAAAAATTATTCAAATAGATTCCTAAAAAATATATCAGTTAGAAATAGAAAATATGCAAAATAAATTATTTTATCATTATTTTTGGCTTGAGAAAAGCTAAAATTTATAGATTTTATTCCACAAATTATGTAAGTTAAATTGAAAGAAGATTGCTTGTATTTTATTTTAAATTCAAAACAAGTTCGCGAATATTGAAGGTTTCTAATTAATTGAGTTGCAAGTTTACCAATTTATATATTTTTTCCAGTGCAGCAATCCATGGGAAGCTTGGAATCTGTTCTTCAGTTGAGGCCAAGGACCATCTGTGACCAACTGAAGCTTGATGAGGGAGTCGGTGCATCGAAATGGGTAATGAGGATCACTAAAGGAGAGGTCTGTGATTTGCCACAGAGAACTAATTCAAGGGTTTATTTTCTAGATCAAGTGCAACGGCATACAAAGAAGTGGGTTTTAATGTGTATTCCTTTGATTTAACATGGAATGCATTTATAAAGCTAACAAATTTAATAATTTGTAATGATTTCCTCTCTTATGAGCTTTAAAATAGGGTTATGAGGTTATTTTATTAAAAATAAAAGCAAAGCAAACGTTTTTTTTAGTTAAATAAAGAATAATTTATAAAGAACAAAGATTTAATTACAATCATGACGCAAAAAAAGACATACACAATTATAGCTCAAATAAACATTTATTTCAACATCATTATTTAAATTAAAAGCTCTTTTATAAGGTCCATAAAGATAAATATCTAAGCAAGCTGCATGAATAATGCGGGTATAAACGATGATCTTAAGAAACCCACAAAAATATTATTATTCATATAAAAAAATAAATATACAAATATATATATATTGTAGCCACATTATTGCATAATTATTTCATTATTAGCTTAAGTAGTATTTATAAGTATTTATTTTGCTAAAAAGAAGTAAGCCATATTTTTAATGAGTATCTAAAGTATATTTAAATCTTTGAGTTGCAACTATTTTATCCTAATATTTGCTGGCATTTTTCCGGTTATTAGTTTACAAGAGATTTTCCCAAGAATCATTGTTCCACTCATTTAATTTGCGTCTGTGCTTTCTGTTTTAACTTTTCCCCAAGTTAAGATGTCTAAGCAAAGTTTTTCAAGAACCGCCCACTGCTTTAACCCCGCTCACCACCTCCAGACTCTATTTTTCCCTGTTCCACAGCGCCTTAATCTTTCGCAAACTTTGCTTTCTTGGCATTTCTAGACTGGAGAACTGGAGACCTGAGAACTGGAGAACTGGAGAAGAGTCTTAACCCACAACATGCTCATTATGTAAATGCTGGGCTGCCGCCGCCGCCACCTTCTCCTCCCTGCAGCAGCCACTCCCCCTTTTCTGCCGTTGCCTCTCCTGCACTTTACCTACTATTATTATCTAGAGTCGGCATTTATAACTTTGTGTTGTAGTTGTAAGTTTGTTTCGCTTGTTTGTTTGCACGATTTAATGCTTCATTTGCTCGAGCCTCAAAAGTGGGTGAAGCTAAAAAGGTAAAAAGGTTGGAGATTTACGTTGAGACTCGGAGCTAGGAGTTTCCCCCCATTCAAGTACCAAACAAGGTAGTTGAGACCCGGCCGAAGCTACACATCTCTGCCTCTTAGCTGGTTAACTACTTAATTATCTTTTTTTTGGTCAAATGAAGCCGCCAAATGGCTAAAGAGACTTCCCCTCTATCTATCCGCTGGCTTATTAATAAACATGTTAAATGTAATTGTTATTCAGAGCTGCCGTTTTTGGGGCGTTTCTAATTATTGGGCTTTTTGGTTTACGTAATTACCAAAGCAATTTACGACGCAATTTTTGTCTCTAAAAACGAAAATCAAAGCGTGAGAAAGTGAGGCCTAATGAGAGTTAAGAGTATCCTCAAATATGTAGATATATTTAGCTATCTATCTATCTGATTGATAGATATATCAACTTAACATAGAGCCAAGACAAGTTGAATTAAATTACTATTTAAAGTAACTAATTACTGATCTCTTCGTGCGTCTCATTACGTCGTGGTCTTCACTCCAAAAACGAAAATCAGAGCGTGAGAAAATGTAACAAGATTTTTGAAATATCTGTGGTCCCTGGAATATCCTTGAAAGGCATTTTGTCGATCTTTACACTGAGGTGTTAAGGCAAAGTTGGTCCAGGGAAACCACAAAAATAAATTAACAACAAAATGCAAGCTCTACCCGATCGTCTCTCTTTCTTTTTTTCCTTTTTTTTTCTTTCTTTCTTGGTTGGCTGCACTCCCGAAAAAGGTATTTCAACGTTGGCCATATATGAAAGTCATTGCTTCAACTGTTCCGATGGAATGAAGCCACGAAATGGATTCGGAATGCATGCGCCGAGAACTTGTTTAAGGAGTTGGAAATCCAGAGACAGGGACAGAGACCGAGAGACAGGGACAGGGGCAGAGGCAGAGACAGAGGTGAGACCACACAGGCAAAATGTTATCTCGCTCCATAAAGTGGCCACGTTTGACCTGCTCGGGATGACTGAGAATGCTGGCCGAGAGTCTGGCCGAGAGTCTGGGATTCTCTTCTCTACCTATTTTTGGTATCCTCCTCCGACACTTGCCGGCAATTAAGTCGTTGGATCGGTTCGCTCCGCTTCGGTTTCGTTTTCATTTTATCCCTCGCCCGGTATCCATCCACAATCCGCAGGATTCATTCTTAGAAAATTTGCTGACAACGCGGCCTTTGTTGTCACAGCAAAAGCAAAAGCAACAACTCGACGGCAGCCTGGGAGATCCCATTTCTGTCAGCATCGTCAGCTAATTACGCGAAATTGCCCAGATCTCCTCCTCTGATCCGGCGATGTGAGAAATCTCTGGCAAGTGTTGACTTTGTAGGCGAAATGTCTGGGATGCTCGGTCCGATCATTGGATCAGATAGCACACAGCTGGTTTTCCAGATCTCTGGCCAGGCGCTGATGATCTCGATAGGTTAAAAGCAGCCCCAAGTCACCGAGTAAGTGTTATGGCCGCATTACAGGCAGAAAAGCTTCATATCAATCATGATCACGGCTTTCAAGTGGGGCCTTAAGTTAAGCTAGATGATTTAGTTTATGGGATCATCAGTGGTTGCTAATCTGTTAATATATTTTAGGTAATAATACATAAACAAAATTCTTCTAAAGTTGAAATACAAAAAACTAACGAGATTATTACTCTAGGTAAAAGAACTATATTTTTGTAAATATTGCATAGGGTGAAAGGTTTAAAAAATAGTGTGAAATGGTATCCTCTTATCTCCCTTCTGATTCCTGATTCCTTTATGTAAAATATCCCAATGGAGAGGCTCCCATTTATCCATTTTACTACCTCATAAAATAACTCAAGACAGCTATCTACTCCTACTCGTTTTTTATATACCCCCATATCCCCCATCTAATCTGCATTCCAATCGAAACCCAAAACCCTGCCTCCGTACAATGGTCAACAATTGCAGAAGTATATATCACATGATCACACGCCGACGATGCCGATGAAGATGATGATGATATAGTGCCATATAAACCGATTGCCTCTTTTCTTCTTTTTACACGGCCAAGGAATGCGACAATGCAAAAAAAAAAAAATAAAAAAGAGCAAAAGGGCCAACTGGGAGAGAGCAAGATGGAACCATTTAGTTTTGGTTGCTGGAAAATGATTAATAGTCATGCAGTGGAGGGTGGACCAAGGGAAGAGGTGCTCAGGGGACAGGAACGGTGGCGGATGCACTGCAGCCAGTGGAGACGCCAACAAAGTGGAGCAACAGTGAACGCAAATAAAATCAATATGTTTATTTATAGATTCCGTATTTTACTTTTAAAAAGTATCTTAACTTTGTGAGTAAAAAGTTCTTTTTATATTGCTTCAAAATATATTTATTCAATTTAGAGTATACCTCGATATTGAGAATATATATTCCCTCCTTTTTTATTCGAAATATTCCTTAAGTTACTTAATTTCTTGAAGTGCACAGCAACAGTAACCACAGCAGCCGATGAAAAATCAGCTCCACTGTAAATTTCTTTTGGCAAAAGCCAGACAAAGATGGTTAACCTGACCGAGAGAGATAGGAAGCCAGTTGGACTTTTCTGTGTGAGAAATGGTTGGGTTACATCCAATTTACGATTTCCTTACTCTATCAGTAGATACTCGGCATTAATTAAATCATTTTATTTCATTTTGATCATTAACTTGAATTTACTGGCTTCATTAAATCAAACAAGAGTCTTTTCCTATATTAAAAACCTAAAAGAAGTATCAATTGGTAAGGGTATTCAATGGCTGTATCGTATCCCAAACTGGCTTTCCAATTGAGTCTCTCTCTCTCTTTCTTGGCTGACTCTCTGGTATTATTTTTAACGATTTAATGTTTTGTGAACTGTTTAAATTGTGCAAACAATTTCAGCTAAGTGCCTGCCTACCAACCATGTTGATGATGATGATGGTCAAGTCGGAGGGGTTAAAAGTGGGGTTCGCGCACAGCTTTTTGATGTGGCACAGGAAGTGCAACTTTAATGAAGCGTTTAAGTGCCAGCTGTTGTTGTTGTAGCTGTGGCTGTTGCAGCACGGAAGGTATCTCTTGCTTTCTTTTGTTTTTCTTCTTTTTTTTTTTATTTCGGGTTCAATGTTTGGCGTTTTTCATGGTTCAATGAAAGGAATTCGCCTAAAGATGTGAAGATGAATGAATGTGCTGGGAAAACACTTAATCGTGACTGATCGAAATTTCACTTTGAGTTGATGGCAAAATGTATATTCGTAAGTAGTAGTCTTATACATTAATCTGTATTTTGTTTTCCAAAGTTTTTACGAAAACTATAAACACTGTTCCATAAACCCTAAAAATGCTGTATTTTATGCTAAGAAAATAATGCTTCTTGTAACGAATTCTATTCAAGTACAGACCCATAACTTCCCTTAGACAATGTGAAGGCCCCAAAAAGTCTGTGGTTATCATCGAAAAACTCTTTCGTTCTCTCTATTTGCTTACGTCAGTTTATATTTTATCGGAAATGGCAGTTGAAAGCTTTATCAGCTACAGCACAGCCTCTCTGGTTAGCTAACCTACATTATAACCGACGGAGAACCGAAAAAAAAGAACACCTATCGCCGAGAGGTAGTTCCCGGTTAAGCAATTCGAACGGTGTGGGAACTTTATCTAAATGCTGGCGCTTATCAAGCGGACAAGGTGTAAGGGGCAGGGAGGGTGCGAGGCTGGCGGGGGGTCAGGTGAATGAAAGGGAGAAAGGGAATTGGAATCGAAAAATGGGCAGCGGGAATGGGGAGATTGGGAATCGGTATGGGAAGAAACGAATGAGAAGAGAGGGCGCAACAGAAGAATTTGTGACTCACACGGCGAGAAAAAGAAAGAAGAGTCTGTGCACTCGGAAAAATAGCTTATAACATGTGTCATAAAATAAATACATATTTCGATAAGTACTTTTTGTTTTGTTAAGAAAAATGCTACATGGAAAAAAAAAATAAAATAAAGAAATAAAAACCTATTTTATGACTCTATCAAAGCAAACCTACACATTCTGAATAATAATTAGTTTCTCTTGATAAAATGTATATTGAGAATAATTTTTAATTTCCTAAAAACAACAAAATTGTATCATAAAATATAAATAAAATAAAACTAAGTAGCCAGCGCTATAGAATTTAAGGTAGTTTAGTTTCCAAGACGTCTCTATCTCTTATAATAATAATAATAATTAGTTTCGCTTAATAATCCAAGGATTACTATTATTATTTCGAGTGCAGCGGGGAGAGGGCGCATAGAGAGGATCGCATCGGATCGGATCGGGAAGTAAAAGGTTCACATAAAAAATGCCGACAGAGAATAAAAATCCTGAACTGCATAATTTAAACGATTTCAATGACACCTTGATTAATATCAAAGACAACACAAAAGAGAACTCGAGAACTGACCACTCTACCTGTGTGTGCCCCACATCCCCCTACCCATCCATCCCCCTTCCCCTCTTGCATTTCCATGAAATTATGAACGAAACGCAGTGCGCAATGCATTTGCCCAAAAAAAAAGAAGATAAAGAATATGGGAAATATATGTGAGAGCGAAAGAGAAGAAAACCAATCAAGCAACGTTGAAAACCAAAAATAAACAAAGGTAAGGCGCAGGTAAAGGGCCAGGGGAAAAGGGAGAGGGGGAGATGAAGAGCGGCCAAAAGGCAGAGGCTGCAACAACAACAACAGTTTACCTGGCAACAAATCAAACAAAGAGCAAATGAGAGGCAACGAGGAGCACGATAAACAGAGAGACAGAACAGGCACAGAGAGGGAGCAAGCGAGCGAGCAACTTATTGCAATTAAGCGTGATTAATTCAGGATTTATACAAATTAACTAAAACCGTCGACCGATCGAGGCCGAAGACTAGGTCCCTCCTCCTTTGCACACCCCCTGCCCCCTGTGTAAAAGCGGTGTGACAACATTTTTGCTCTTGCACCAACCGAAAGAGCCTTTGGAGTTTATTGTCCTACAGTCGTACATCCCTATGTAGGAAGATCTCTTCTTTAAAAAATATTCGAACAAGCTGATTCTATGAGTGAGTTTTAGATAGTTACAACAACCACATCGTTGCTTTATTTATTTAATAAACGCAGCCTATGTTAAAAAATTGCAGTGCCTTACAATTCCCTAGTTTTAAACGCTATTCGAAAAATTTAATAAAAATAAGAATACTTTTTATTTAAGCTACTACGAACTAATTATTTGCTTTCTCGGTCACATTTTTTCAAAGGAGATCTCATAAACAAAATGGAGTATTAATATTTAAAGATAATGACTTTAAAAAAAAGTACAGCAATAATTCTATACGATGCGCTCTTTCTTTATTATTATTACATAAAAAACAAACATATTGTTCCTAAAAAAACTCGTGGCTAAACTTTAATACTTTATTAAGTAAAGTTATCTGTAATTTGGTAACGGTTCCAAAAGTTTCATAAAACTATTAATCATCAACTATAAAATGTATAACAAAATGTAATAATAATATTTTTACTTAGTATTATTATTAGAGGAAATAGACGTAGGTTTACAAAACTTAAGTCTGCCTGGGAAGCCATGACATCTAGGGCCTTGGCTATAATGTTTTCAGTATATGTTTGATTTTTATAATTAATTAAAATAGATGACTATTAAAATATAACCCTGATTCCAACCCGATCTATTTTTAGAAGATCAAATTAATAAGAATACCATTAAAAGGACGATTTGAACATAATTCGGCAGTCTATATTTGAAACATATTAATATAAGTATATTGTATAACCCTTAAACGTTTGTAAATGTAAATAAATTATAATAAAAACCACAAGTACTAAGCATTAACAAAAAGTACTTTAAGTAAAGAAAGTTCACATTGACGAGGCTCAACTGTATGGATAGTTGCTCTCTTCTGGTTTTATTTCCTTTTTTTTTGTTCATCAAAAAGGAATTTCTTGAGATTTTTCGTTGCGTCTGCTTCTGCCTTTTGGACTGGTCTTTGGAAACTGGAACCCTTTAATGCGGCACGGAGCTGGACAAAGGAGGGGGAAGAACCTGGGATTCGGATGAGCAACAGACGCATGCGCCAAGATCTCTTGGATGGACACGCTCTCGGCGATGGACTCTCTTTTATTTAGAGCCTACCTTTGGCTGCTTCTCATTCGCCTTTTCGAGTTGATTTGCGTGGAATTTTATTTCCTTCAAGGGGCGTAGGGCGTAAAAGGGCATTAAAAAAAAAAAAAAAACTCCAGACGGGCCGAAGGAGCGGCATGAATCACGGATGGTCCAATCTGAAGGCGAGTTCCCTTTGTTCCGCCGTGATTCAGACTGGTTTGTTATCTCTGCAGATTTAGCAATGTTATGAAATATCAGGAATTTATAAGAATACAAATTCTTATTATCATCTGATATTTCAAAAAAGGTTTGTTTTTCCACATATTTTGACAGAAGAAAACATATTGGGGATTCTGTGTTGTTAAGATGTATGTATATAATGTATACTTGATAGTTTATATTTAATTTAAGACTGGTATTAACCCTCTGAGCACTCTGTGAATTACAAAATTGATTTTCCTAGTTAAAATAGGTTCAATTTTTGATGTGAATTTTACATAAATAAAATTCTCAGTGCCCCCTGATTTAATTAAAATGTTTAACTTATCTTTCGCTTCATTCATGATTTGATTTTCATTTCTGAACTATGAGTGACAAACCACTTGAAATATTTTCGCACTTTGATCAGAAATGCAAAGACCCCGCTTCTTATCTCATCAAATTAAAGTTTGTACAATTTTATAGACACCATAAGAGTCAGCAAACAAGAGATAGGTGAATATAAACGTAAACTTCCTCAAGTTAATAAGTATTAAAGCCAAATTAAAGTTTAACGTTTATGTTGTAATTTTATGTTTAACATATTTTCATGATTAGTTTTATAATGTAAATTTAGTTAATATTATTTAGGTTACTTGTAACATTATTTTTCTTGTCTCTTGATTCTTAATTTAAAGGAATTACTTCTGCAAGTGATAGTACAGGACTGATTCTTTTAGAGGGAATATCTTAAGGAATTCCTAATATTTTGTACTCCACTTACCGTTACTGGGCTTTGGCGGTATATCGCTAACATCGATTCCTCGCGCCTGGAAAATGTGCGTAACGGCACTGCAATTCGGACTGAATTGATCAATGATCGAAGGGGATACACCCCCCGCCGGATTCGGGGCGGCCAGATAGCCAACTGAGGGAGGCAGGGAGTCCGCTTGCACACTGGGCGGAAGGTGGGTGGCGAGCAGAAGGAGTAGATAACTGCTACATATCACAAGGCAGGCGGTTGTTGTTGTTGTTTTCGTCGTTTTTCTTCTGCTGTGCAGCTGCTGCTGTTGCATCTGTTGTTGCATTTTGAGAACCCCAAAACTCTCTGTTTTTTCGGAGAGCGAGGCAGAGAGAGAGAGAGAGGTAGGTTGATTTGCGCCGGCTGTGTTGTTATTATTGCTGTTTGTTGCTTTTTTTGCGGTAAATACTTTCGCCACACACTAATAAGCCGCTTTGTTGCTGTTTGCCGGCATTGCTCCTGTTGCTGTTGCTGCTGATGTTGTCGTTTGTTTATTAGTGTGCATTTTGGGCTTTGAAACAATTGAAGTGCAACATGGCTTTTGTCGAATCAAACTTAAGCGATTTTATAAACAAATAGCGGCACACGCACACGATTCAACAACACAGCACACTCACATTTACGCACCCCGCGCGACGAAAGGTGAATTGAAAGCGAAGCGCGAAACGCAGAGAATCGAAGAGAAACAGCACAGAGAGTCGGTTAAAAATTTAGTTGATAAAAATTGACTGAGAACAAATAATTTGTTTATTTAATTTCAACGGACGCGGCAGATATCTTCTCCTTGGAAATTCACGAAGTTACGACTTTTCCGTTTTTCAGCGGCACAACCGCCTCCGTTGAGTGAAATTGAAACTGTAATTTTTGAACTTGTCTGCGCGTTTCAATTTGCGTCCCACGAGATCCACAAAGTCCACAATCCACAATTGAAGTCCACCACGAATCATTTCGTTAATACTGTTCAGTGTAATATTTATAATCAACGCTAAACTTATAAAGAATAACATAAATATTAGATAGAATTTCCAATCAATATGTAGAACCGGGAAATAATTCCCTATCGGAAATAAGTTTTATCCCAGGTAGCCGTGAAAAACTATAAATAGCTAGGCAATGGCGAGAATTGAATAAAGTTTCAAGATGCAATTTATTTTAAAAAGCTTTAACATAGTCAAAATCGCTTGGAAAAACTGTCATAATTCCCACTGGCCGTTATTTTTCAGTTAATTAATTAATGTGTCAATTAAATTAATCAATTAATATGTCAATTGATAACTCCTTAATATATGTACATAGTTGAAAAATAGCTTAATTGCCAACACTAATTTGGACCCACAAAATCCACAATTACAGTCCACAAAGTCCACAATCCCCCGAAGCGCTCGCTCTTCATGTTTCTGTTTTGATTTTAGGTGAACTCTCCTTTAAAATTCACCACTCCTCTCTTTGAGGTAAACTGTTCGATCTAATCGTTATCAACAATAAATTAATAAAAAATTATATATATTATAGCTAAAATATATGCATTAAATTTTGCTTATTGGAGTAAATCGGTAATTTTAGTTCCAAATTATTGAATTTTTAGCTAAAATAACATAACATAATAACATTTATTATATATTTATTATTTAGTTAATATTTCCAAAATACTTAAATGTTATCTAGAATTAATAAATCAAAAAACATCTACTCTACCTGCAAATCGCTACGATCGTCAATAAAAGAACACATTGGAGCCATTAAACAGCTAAAAGATCTAAGAAAATATTCAAATAAAAATAATAAAATAATTTTAAACATTTTTACCAACACAAATATATTAATTTAGAGACAAATACAGTAGTATTAAGTTTATATAGTCTTCTCGAGAATAAACATTTCGCATTAGTAAGACCAGTTTCAGTGGTTGAGTTAACGCATGGATATTGTCTTAAGGCACGCCCGCCATCTGGCCACACATATTCTACCCACAGCCAGCTGTTTTGGCGGCAACGAGTTTTAAGGCCGATTTTTTTGTTTATTTGAAATACAACGCAGTTAAGCAATACAAAATATAAAAAATGATACAGGAGAGCGCGGTGAACGAGGCGCTGAAGAAGCATTTTGGCCACTCGAAGTTCAAATCGGAGCTGCAGGAGCGGGCCGTCCGATGTGCTGTGAAAAGTGAATATGGGACAAGAGATGTTCTTACCCAATATCCCCGAGATAATAATAAACCTCGCGCATATTTTACATTTCAGAAAAGCAGGATGTCTATGTATCGATGCCGACGGGTTCGGGTAAATCCCTGTGCTTCCAGCTGCCCGGCCTGATGTCCGAAAACCAAATAACAATTGTCTTTTCGCCGCTGCTCGCCCTAATCAAGGATCAGATTGACCATTTGACGAAGCTGAAAGTGCCGGCTGATTCGCTGAACTCTAAGATGAGCACCAAGGAACGCGATCGTGTGATTATGGATCTGCGGGCGGTGAAAACCAATCTGAGGTTCCTCTACATCACACCGGAACAGGCGGCCACCAAGTTCTTCCAGGAGCTCCTGCAAACACTGCACAAACACAAGAAATTAGCCTACTTTGCGGTGGACGAAGCCCATTGCGTCAGCCAATGGGGTCACGACTTTCGGCCCGATTATCTTAAGCTGGGCGATTTACGTTCCAAATATTCGGACATCACCTGGCTGGCATTGACGGCAACAGCCTCCAAGGAGGTGAAGGAGGATATATATAAGCAATTGCATTTGCACCAGCCGGTGGCTCAATTCAGCACGCCCAGCTTTCGGAAGAACCTCTTCTACGACATTGTATACAAGAATTCCATTGAAGATGACTTCCAGCATTTGGCGGATTTTGCCAGGCATTGTCTGGGCGATCCCAAGGAGTTCAAGGAACAACCGAAAGCCCAGCGGGGCTGTGGCATTGTTTACTGTCGCACGCGCGATCAAGTGGAGCGCATGGCGATTGGTATTACCAAACAGGGTATCGGAGCGGTGGCCTATCATGCTGGCCTCAAAACCGGTGAACGCACCGAGGTGCAGGAGGCATGGATGCGCGGGGATCAGCCCATTATATGCGCCACCAATAGTTTTGGCATGGGCGTGGACAAGTCAAGTGTGCGCTTTGTTATCCATTGGGATGTGCCACAGAATGTGGCTGCTTATTACCAGGAATCAGGTCGCGCTGGTCGCGATAACTTGCCCTCATTTTGTAGATTATATTATGGACGTGAAGATGTGCGGAGTATACGATTTCTGCTGCAGAACGATGCGAATAGGGCGCGGGGTCGTGGCGATAAGGAGCTGCTGACGGCGCGGGCCCTCAAACAGTTTGAGAAGATTACCGAATTCTGCGAGCAAACCACGTGCCGGCACAAACTCTTTTCCGACTTCTTTGGGGATCCAGCGCCGGATTGCAGTGGTCAGTGTGATGTTTGCAAGCGTCCCCAGAAAGCGGAGAAGGCACTGGAAATGTTCCACCGCCTGTGCATGGATGACACCTTCAAGTCGCACATTTCTCTGCAGGATTGCTCCGATCTATACGAAGGTGGGATTGTTCTTCAAGCATAATATTCGTAATTTTTACTATCATTTAATTACTTATATTTCAAGGTGGCCGCCCTGGCCAGAAGCGTGCTGCCCAGGATTATGCAGCTGGGGAATCCGATTCAGATGGCGCCGATTCCCACTCCTCCATCGCTAAGAAGGCCAAGAAGGAAACGGAAGATTTCATAAAGCAACAGTTTAAATTGCGTAAACAAATCAGTGCTGCCCGTCAGCTGGAACAGGAGACGGCTGCCCAAATCTCACGCATCCGACAGGCGGAGGCCACGGAAAAGAAAATAGCTGGCCTCCAGGCCACCCACAGGGAGAAGTACCTAACGGCCATTATCGATGCTTTGAAGGCCAATGTGGACAAGTGCAAGGATGAGCCAGAACAGCAGCCGAAAAGTGCCCTCAAATACAATGACTACGAAGCCATTGCCGTGGACATGGAGTACGAGGTGTTTCGCCAGCAGAAGGTGGCCAATATGTACCGACATGCCCAAATCAAGCAGATTTCCATTATCAAACAACTCACGGGAAAGACGCAATTGATGCCTCTGTTGCTAGATTATATACCAAAGCCAGAAACGAGTGCTAAGGGCGCCTGGACGGGTGGCAGTGTCGCCTATTTCGAGCGGAAACTCAAGGAGCTGGAAGAGAAAAAGCCGCAGAGTCTCAAAGTACCAAAAGCTTTGAAGGAGCCAAAGGGTTTCAAGCAGAACAGCAGCGAGGGCAAGCAGACTTCCATTTCCTCCTTCTTCAAAAAAGAGATTAAGGAAGAACCATCATCGGATTCCTCGAAAGAAGAGGAACCAGAAGAAGGTGAGTTAGATTCGGAAAAGACGGAAGAGAACACTGCTGCCAATGATGTTAAAAGCGAACCAATGGACCATCAAGAAAGCCCTGAACCTGTTTCCGAACTCGATCCCCTGCCCGACAGCATAATTGGCGAGAGAAAATACAAACTGATGTCGAATGGCGATGGCAGCTACGACACTCATCGCCGGAAAAGAGTCTCCCATCAACATGAACCCAAAGAAAAGGCCAAGACCAGCATGCAGCATCTCTTTGGTTCCATGAAAAGTGAATCCGAAGAGGAGCCGGACAAGCCTTCAATTGGTTTCAAAACCGCTCGACAAATTCTGGATGAAACGCATAAAAAATCGGAAAGGAAAATGTTGGACAAACAAAAATCAAAGGATGACGATAGCAGGGAATCCTCCTCCGAGACCTTCGGCTTCATTTCAGCCCGCGAAATGCTAGAAAGAAACAAGCTCAAGAATGACGAGAAGAAAGAAAAGTCGAATTACAAAACAGAAACCTTAGGTTTCATTTCAGCCAGAGAAATGTTGGAAAACAACAAACTTAAGGAAGAAAGTGTTGACAAAACGGAGGTTAAAAACAATAAGTTAGAAAGTAAGAACAGGGATAGGAGTTCCCACAAAGAAGTGTCAAGATCTGGCAAGGATAAAGCCAGGGAGTCCAGTGAATCGGAGAAGCATTTAAAGGATGTGGGATCCCGCAGAAAAGATGCCAAGGAGGGAACAGACTACAAAAAAGAGCGAGAGCCAACCGCCAGGAACTCATCGTCGTCCTCAGAAATGAATGAATCTAAAGACTCTTCAGCAGAGATTAAGGATTCTAAAGACTCAACCTCAAAAAGGAAAACGCCAAAAGACTCAGCCTCAGAAAAGGATACAAAGAGAAAACCCGAGAAGAACCAGCAGAAGAGCGATGTGAGCAAAAATGTGGTTCAGTGGCTGAATCCTTACTACAAACGGAAGATAGCCACCAAGGAACTGTTCAAGGCTCTGGCCAAATTGCTAACTCAAAGGATTTGTGAGGGCAGTTTGGGTAAGTTATATAAATCAGAATTCCCCTTAAATACACTAAGTAAAATCGGTTATTATCCCCAGGTGACGGCGATGCTGGCAAATGTTACATCAAGGAGACCTTCCACGGCCTGCAGATGATCAGCAACGATCAGGATATTGAGAAGTATTTCATTGAATCCAAGTGATTCTTCTGCACTCTCGATTTCATCACAACGAAGAATGCTTTTGGCCTTGTTAAATCAGTTAAAGAATCTTTCTTTCTTTTTTTTTTCGTTAATGTTTCAATTTTGTATATAATAATAAGTAATTTATCAATAAAACATTTAAGAAAATATATGCAGTTGCTTTTTGTTTTTCATTTTGGACAGTAAATAGTGGAAAAGATTCGTGTTGCGTTCTTACTTATTAATTGGTTTAGATAAAACGTTCGTGATGCTTTCTTTTATAAGCTAAATAATAAAAAAAAACAAAAAACAGGGCGATGCGTAGATAAACTTTAAGCCTCGTCCTTGGACGTCGTCTTTTTTTGTACATTTTTTCGATTCGATGATGGCAATTCAGATGTTTCTTGTTGTTTCCTTTTTTGTCGTGGGATTACAATTAGCTGGGAGACTGGGGGGGAATGTGTGTCCTTACATCTAAGCTGGAGCTATAAATATTACAGTCCAAGCCATGCTCCTGCGGACCATGTCCGTCCAGGTCATTCCAGATCTCCGTGCACGCCAAAGCGAATGGTGATGAGGATGTCCAGCAAGAAGACCAGCGAGGTAACCAAGGAAATCGAGGCAGAGGCCATTACCAGATCCAGACGATGCATATTCGGGTGCCAGTAGTTGCGATCCTTGGTGGTGCTCCAGTCCCGGAAGAGCAGAGCGGTCACGGCCACAAACAGGACGAAGCCCACCAGGGACCACAGCGTTGCCGTACGCCAGGGAGTTCTATGTGGGGAAATATTATAATACAAAAATGTTATTTAATATTTAGGAAGTACTCACAAATCACCGAAGAGTGCCATTATCAGATAGATCGCTGTGTAGATGACCAACGCACCGAAGGTCACATAGCACAGGGCCATCACACGCGGAGTGATGAACACTCGCAGGTGCGAGTTAGTGGCCGGTTCGTCGATAAGGCCCAGGCAGCATATTAGCAGGCACTGTAATAAATAAAATTCAATAATAATTTATTTCTTGATAATTAATCTAAGGAGCCACACTCACCAGTTCCACTATTTTAATGCATATCAGCGTGTAGGTGGCCTTCTTGTTGCCATTCGTTGTGGCAAAGGAGTTATCATCTGCCGGCGACATTTCCACCCGTGAGATTTCTGCACCAAGCAATAATTAAATAAACAATTAGTTAATTTAGTTAATTAATTGAATTGAATTTTGAGACTCTTTGTCGTTTGCTGGCGGATATGTTGTATTTTTATGTACCTATCGAACGCAAGTAACTCATTTTTGTGCGTTGAGTCTGTTGGAAACGCTCTCGACCTACAAAGGAAACGGCATCTTCAGTTTTGGGTTTCATTTTTTAAAGTGGAATTTTAGAGTCCGGGCTTAATGAATGACCTTATTTGGGCCACCGTCTCTGGGTTATCGGATGTGTGTGTTATTGGATGCTCGGTGGAGCGTGCAATAAAATAAAATAAAACTACGTTCTGCTGTGGATTTGTGTCAATTGATGTCCGAAGGTCTCCCACATGAAAAGTATATATCCACTACGGGAATAAAATGCAGCCCAAACTGATTAAGGGCATATAGAATATATGAGCGATGATCTCATCCGATCGGTCGGATGTGTGGGAATTTTTTGGGTGGGGTCTATCTGTACTCCAAAGAGGTGCCGAGATGCATACCAAATGCGAGCAACCTACTTGCTTTGGCTATAGCAAAAGTCCTATGAATATTTAAGACCAACTATAATTGCAGGCCTGCGACACTTCATCTATAATTCCATTACAATTCACTTATTAATTAAAGGCTAAACAACATTGGCTACAATACTGTCGGTCAATTGTCACCTCTTTTGGTTTCTATCGAACACCTTTTCCGAGGTCTGAACATGTTTATTATAATTGTACACTGAGAAATTGGGAATTTATACTTTTATTTTGTATTATATTTATAACTTTTTCTTATCAATATTAAATTAGACTTTATATTCTATTAGTTAGATAAATGGTAAACATTGAAAGCCATCCTTAGGCGCTCAGCCTACCCACGCATAGAACGAACAAAGACAACCTAAAAATAAGATGCATAACGCTTCTTAAGTAAGAGGATCAGAGCAATCATGCTTAATGAAGTTAACATGTTTGTGCGCTGATAACTGATTAATCTTCTACATTCCTATATAAAATATCAAGTCAGTGTGATAAATTAATCTTGTACGCGATAATTACAAAAATTTGCATAGGAAATTATGATAGCAAAAAGTATCTATGATCGATCATCGCGATATTTTAATGAATAACAATTTTCAATAGTTTCAAAATACTCTTCATAAAGGTTTTATATGTTTTATAAATTTTAATACATTATATTTTCAATTATAATAAACAAATTATGGAAAAATCGAACACCAGATTATTTTCTCTATGTATGTAAGGGTAGAACTGGTTGCCCAAGCACTTCACAACCAACAATGGAATCGCTCCATGGTTGGGTCGTCGGTCCCCCTCATTGATTGAAGCTAATTGCAACGCATAAAGAACAAAACATAAAAAAAAATGCCAGAAATTAGCCAGAGGCACGTACAATAAACGTGCGGAGGTGGGGAACTGTGTGCTAGTTAACCCCGCGATATGTAACCCCATAAACAACAATTAAAATGCAACCAGAAAACCAGAAAAATAAAGTCAAACCAGAAACGAAACTCGAAACTGCCAAAACTCAAACCCTAAAAAAAGGGTCACGCATAACTTTCACTGCGTAAAACGGGCGGGCAGGTGGTAAAAGGTGGTAAGGAAAAGAGATACCCAAAAATTGGGATAGGGAAGGGAAAAACTGGCACAAGACAGGCACTCCCCTGTCAATAAACCTAGGGCTCTGAAGTTAATAAACATTTTAGTGTCTAGGTTCTGGTTGCAAAAGGTAAACAATAATAGATTACGTTGACTTCTGCTCGTTCAAGCAATAAAGATTAAGTTAAGTAATTATTTCTTCAAAGTAAAGGTTTGGAATTAGATTAAATACAAAAAGGGAAACCTATATATTGTGTCTTGATGTTTTCAAACCAAACGAAACTTGAGATATCCCCACAATTAGAAATATGCGATTTTCCAAAGATTTTCTTCATCCTTTCATTACTCTTTCAGCTTGACAAATCCACAAAGGCCAACAATCAATATTTTTTAATGACTTTACGTTAAAAATACGTCTTTAATAAAACTAGAAAAATTGTTATAGTATTTTAGAAAATACCATAACCCAACAAGTATTACCAAAAGCAAAACTTCCACAACTTCATCCCCAATAATAACTCGAACCATAGCTCCTCCTCACTAATTTTCGGGTTTGCGACTCTCGAAGATTGGAATTCCAGCTCTTAGCTGCTTGCGTGTTAACTGTATGTGTGTGGCGTGTTGTTGCTAACGAATGTTTCACGTTTTGGCCCACACTTAAGTCTCACCACCACCACCCCCCCTGAACCAAAAAAACCAACAAAGAAAACAAAAAAACAAGTTTCTGACGGCGGCGCTTAGAAGAAGAAAGCCTAAAAAAAGCAGAAACCAAACAAAACACACGCAACAAGCCACGAAGCACAGAAAAAAAAATGTAAACAAATTTGTATTGGCCAAGAAGAACAGGTTTTTTTTTTGGGCAACCAAAGAGAAGTTGGCTAAGAGAGAGGATCGAAGAGAGAGAGAGCGCGAGAGAGAAGCTCTAATAACTGCCACACCTGCATTGAGTCTGCGCGCCCTCAGAGAGGATTTTTCTCTTGAGTTGGGCCTAATATTTCGGCCCACACTGTGAATTAACCTCGTTTCGAAAGGAACTCTTGTTCTCGTTTTTCCTTTTGTTCCGAGTTAAAGCAGCCCTATAACTGGTCTGTCTACGCCCGACTTTTGGGTCAATGACTTGCGTCAGCACCTCGGGTTCTCGGTTTTGTTTTGGTTCCTGGATTCTTGAGCTCTCGAGCTTTTCCTAGCAGCTCCTCAGTCTCATTTAATTAAGCCTCATTTGCAATTTCCTGCCAACTCGAGATCTGTGAATACATATACATATATATCTTTGTCTTTCTCGGCACTCAATCGCACAGCCAACTTGGGCAATTGAAAAATGCAACAAAACTTGTTTTGAGTCCGCCTTCTGCGTTTGCCTCCCCCTCACACTCGCATTGATATGCACAACTGCAAACTGGTTGCAGAGCCGCGAGAAGCACACGTACACATGTAAGGCGCCTACTGTACTTGGCTCTGGTCATCCATCCATCGCCAAAGTTTTCTCTCCCATCGAAAGGGCAGTCGTAGCTTGCGATTTTCCAGCTGCATTTTCCAAAACAAGGCAAATACCTCTTGATTAAGGGGTGTATCTATTAATCAATAAAGTTCTAGTTGAAATAAAAAACCTAAACAAATAAAATCTACAATTAAAAAGCTTAGGGAAGCTACACTTGGAAGTAAGATAGAGCTGGAAAAATAAAGAAAAATATTCCTAAAAATTAATTGGGATTCGAACACACAACTCCCTTTTAGGTGGCAAGTGCGAGTGAAAAACAGACTGAAGGTTCTTAAAGAAAATTAGCTATTAGAAATATAAATATAGAATATATAATTGTCCTTTATAAAGGGTATCTCTCTGTGTCATAGTCTAGTTTACACTTTCAACCTGCACTTTTTTCGCAATGGTTTTTACATATTCTTGCCAATAGTTGGCGGCTACTGTTGTTGCTTTTGACCCCATTCTGGCCCACACCGCTTTTAGCCACTAACTTGGGCTTTGTTTTAGCAGTAAACATGCAACATTTGCTATGTGGGCGGTATGGGTAGGGATTTATCTGGGGGGTAGTTGCCTGTTCGAGGGAGTTTCTCCTAGGGGTTGTTGCTGGCAAATTCAATGCCAAAGCAATTGGCCAAGGCTGGTCGGGATTTACTACGGGCACTAACAGGTAAACTGGGGTTATTGTCACTCTTGTTGTTTTGTCTCGCTTTGTTGTTACCTTAGTGTTATGGAGGGGCTGTCATTGAAGGTCAGTGTCCATAAAGCGAATTGGTATAGGATCAAAAAAGGGTTCAGTTTCCAAAGGGAGAAAGTCTTGTAATTGAGTGTTTATCTAAGGAAATTTATGAAATCAAAAAGGGTCTATGCTTTTAAGAATATTAAATAAGAAATTATATTTTAATACTAATGATTAGAATAGAAAATCTAACAGAAAAGAGCTGCCCTTTTTAATCCTTAAAAAATATTTAAAATAGACCACTTTAATTTGTATTTCGGTTGCTATATAGTTCTAATGTTTCACCCTTATTTTTTTAGATATTTTTTAAAATGCCATCATCCGATACGTATCTCTATATATCTGTTGCAGTATTTGACAACTAATTAACGTCGGATCTGAGGGGAGGGGCCATGTTGACGGTGAGAAAATTGTCAGTGAGTCACATTAAGCAAACTAATTTGTATGTTAGCCAGTGTTTGTGTAAATTGTGCAAAATTAGCATGTCTAACAATAAGAACAACAACAAAAGTGCTGCGATCGTCTTGCTGATATATGTATTCCCTTGTTTTTGTCCCCTGTTTACTGTACAATTAGCTCTGGGTGGGGCCCTGCGATCTCACACAGACTCCGCAGATCTCCAGATCGAAACTGGAGATTATTAATTCCCTTTTGACGGAGGTTCGGTGCATTTCCAACTCTACTACAAAATTAGTTACTGCTGAGCAAATGACAAACTGGTTTTAGTTGTTCTTTTATTTAATTTTTTTCTTTCTTGTGATTTGTGTTTGGGTTACTGTTTTATTACATTTTTTTAGGAATTCCAAAGAAAAATTTCGTTTAGATTGCTAGAAGTGCAAACACAGGTGCTGGTTTGGGGGTTATTTTTATTTTGAGTTATTTATCCCGACACTAAAATTGCACAAACAGAATTTTAAAGTATTTTCCACGCGCGCTAAATAGTTTTTTCTAAAATTTCAGTTCACTTCTTTCCAACTGCGTCTTGGAACGGAAATTGGGATTTTCGAAAAGCTCTGAAACCGACGACACGCCAACGACAACTGTTGTAACCCGAGAGCCCGAAACCGAGACCAAACCGAATCTCGAAGCCCGCCAAACAAGCCCCAGCCACAGCCCAAGAAAAAAGAGCGAAGAGAGCGCACGAAAGAGAGTTTTAGTTAAGCGAAGAGAGAACAGATACACAAGAAAAAATCCGATATATAATAAACAATATGTAATCGGATGTCAGTTAGAGGTAATTTCGGGTTTCAAGTATAATATACTTGACCTATCTAATACCAATTTTAAAGTGGAACTTCTGTAATTTAATCTTGAATAGTATAATTAAAAAAAAATTAAAAAATATGTTGATATTATCTATTTATTTTCTGTGTACTCACTCTGTGTACTTCTCTCTTTTCAAATGATAAGCAAATATTGAATAATTTTACGGCGACATACAAATTATCACCTGCAAGTCACGCAAATAAAGTAAACCAAATGCGGCTTTTGTTTAAACTCGAACTTAATAAAATTAAATATTTCTCGATCAAATTAATTGTCAGTGCTAAGTGGGAAGCGACTGTGTATGCAAATTCCCTGTATTGATAGTGGGGACCTGAACCAAATATAAGGCAGAAACTAAAGAACTAAACTAATAAAGAAAACTTAAAGAAATTGTAGGCACAACAACTGTGGCTTAAATTTTGTTTTGGTTTTATGTAAATGTAGTTTGTAATAAAAATGGAGAATTATATAATAGATAGAAGGGTTATATTTAACTTATTTACCCTTAAATACAGCAATTGAAATGTTTTAAAGGACACGTCTGTACATCAAATGTATGGAAATTTCCTTAATTAGTAAAGACTTCAACCAAATAAAAGTAAGTTGTAATGTAAATAACGAAATAGATATATTATATATTTAATATATTGAAATGTTTCTGAAAAAGTGTTTGTTTATATAAGAATCAAATCTGTAGCTACTGACTGTAAGTATATACTTACTTTTGTGTAATATATTACAAGTTTAAAGGTAATTCAGCACATTGGCATTTCAGTGGAGTCATGAACCACTAATGTAAAGTAGCTAAGGTATATTTTAAGCCAATGTTGTCACCCATTATGTCAGCAAAATAAATCCCAGGAAATTACATAAATAGTTAGTTTTTAAACCAGTTATGAAGGCACGCACTTTATATTAAGTTAATTACAATTTTTTAACATTTAACAAATCCCATTAAATACAAAACACAATGAGATTTCTCTTTTAACTTTTGATTTCTTATAATTTCAATTCATTTCATTTGAATATTATTTCTCTCGTTTTAACAAAAATATATTCACAGATATAGAGATGAAATAAAAGCTTAGTTATACTATAAACACTTGAATAAATACAATTATAATTAAGCTGTACATACACACACAATTAGAATGACAAATTTTGCAAAGTCTATATACAGGAAATAGATGCATGTAAGAACTCAAAACACAAAACTTAAACACAGTCTTTCAAAAACAATTGCTGCTACTTATGCTCTAGCTGCTAACAATAACTAAAAGAAGGAGCGTTAACTACGTAATTATTAAAACAAAACATGACATTCGTACATATATATACAAAACTACACATCCAGTCAGCATAAATATGTAAAAGTATATTGATTGCGTTTAATTAATTGCTTTAAATTGCTTCACAGGACTAGGCTGCTGCTGATGCTGGGCTCATCAAGGATATATATACGGGATATAGGTATATGTTCGCAGTTTACTATTCATATTTTACACTATTTCACTTAGTGGTTCAGTTCCTAGCTACTTTTTAACGCCCGAGGTTAGGCAATGTTTTGGGACAGATCAGCCACAGGGCTCGCGATCAGAAAACCCGATCGCTAAGCCTCAAGCTGAGCGGAGTTTTCGGAGCCAGCAGAAACTCAAACTCCGTTTCCAGGGGCTTCACGAAGCTCACATCGAAGGCCAGGACCATCTAAAGGGATAATAGCTCGAGAGTTCAGCTTCGTGATCTTGGCTAAGACAATATTTGACTCACCTTGGCCAGCAGCAGGACCACCTCCATTTCTACAAATCGCTTGCCCGGGCACGTCCTTCGACCCACTCCAAAGGGCACCACAATACTGGCACTGTCCACATTGACTGTAAAATTCTCCGTGGCCGTATCGATCCAACGCTCCGGAGAGAAGCGCTTGGCCTCCTGGAAGTTGCTGTCCTTGTGGCAGGCAATCATATTCTGACAGAGCACCACGGTCTGGGGATGAAGTGTGAAATAATTGATGTAGACAATATTTAATTATAAAACTATAAACTATATTTTCAGTTAATTATTTACTGTGTGTTACGAGCTGTTTTTACCTTAAAAATACTTATATAATTCTTTGCTTAATTACTATTTACAGCTTTATATGTGATACTGTAACTTACCCCGGCATTAAGCGAATAACCCGACAGCTCCATATCCTCCTCCAAGATCCTGGCCAGGCAGAAGGCCGTGGGCCTCAGTCTGTAGGATTCCTGTATGCAGGCCTTTGTATACGTGGCATTTGTGAGGGCATCCTGCAGGATGTTCGTGTCCCGATACTCGCAGAATTCGCTAAGGATGCGAGGCATTGCCTCGGAATGGCCAGTCACGGAACTCAGCACGAACAGCAAGGTGTTGGCTAACTAAAAAGTATACCAATTCATATTAGAAAATCCCTAATATGTTTATACTATAAACGTTCCCACCGTTTCAATGCCCGCTGCAATAAAGTCTATAATGGCCGACTTCTTGTCCCTTATATCCAAATCCTTGAGCTCCAGTATATTGAGAAAGACACTGCGCAGGCCGGCCGCCTCCTCATCCTCGCACGCCGCCGACTTCTTGTGCTCCTCAAGCTCGTGATCGATGATCTCGGAGATCACACTGGAGTTTTGTGGGCGATACGTGTTAGATTCGGGGAAAATGAAATTGGAAGCCCAAGATAGGTGTGTGTGTACCTACTCATAGATCAAGTCCTCGGCTCGGGCGAACTCGCGGTAGGTTTTGGTCGGAAAGTATTTCCACAGCCCCAACCCATAGTAGGAGTCCCTTTGCGAGATGAACAGCTGCTTGACTGCCGCCGCCAGTTGGCTGATCTTCTGCGGCTGCTTGGTGTCCACCGCCAGGAAGCCCATCCTTCGGCCCAGCATCAATGTGCAGACGGCTTCGAGACCCATCAGATTGGCCAGCTCCTCGAAATTGGGCACCACCAATGAATCTGGATCCCTTCGGGATCGGAGCAGCTCAATGAAGTCATCACAGACCGCATTGAGGGCGGGTAGAAAGTTCTGCAGGATCCTGGGCGAAGTGATGCTCGAGGTTAGCGAGGAACGGAGGCGCTGCCACATCGGTCCCTGCTCGTTCACGATTCCCACACTGGCATAGCGATCCGGTCGAGATTGGCGGTACATCACAATGATCTCTGTGGGCGGCCGAAAAGGATACTTGCTGGGATACTTCAGTACCTTCTCCAGGTCCTCGCGATTGTACAAATGCACAATGGGCACATTCGAGGGCATTACCTCCAGCACTATGTCACCGTACTGCCTATTGAGATCTGGATTGTTAAGCAATTACTGTATTATTTATAGAATTTTTCCATTTATATTTAAATTAGGAATAAATATAGTATTTATAAATCTATTTTAAAGATTAATCACAAGATTATCTTACCCGCGTAGACCTCGTGCAGCTTGGTCATCTTGTAGCGCCGGAAGAAGACGAGAAATATCCACTTGGTGCCCAGGAAGGGGATCCTCTGGGGACCAGGGATATCCCAGATGCCACGGCGCCGTCTCCTTTTCGTTGCCTCCGGCTCGATAGGCGCAGCATGGTAGCAATCCTCCAGTGGCGTGTCCTTGAGCAGCGGTCGAAGATAGATCTCGGCCAGCTTCTGACGGTGGAGAACACAGTAGCAGCCGAGTACCAGTGCCAGGGCCAGCAACAGTATCACGGCCATTACCATGGGGCCGCTGCAATGGAAATGGAGGTCTTACTCGCTTAATCCACTTGAAATACACTTGCTTATGCTATGCAAATTGTCCCCCCAGCGATTCTAGGCCTTTAATTGAAGTCTGGCCTTACGTTTAGGCCCGATGCCAAACAACCGGTCGACCAATTTGTATTTGGCTTTATATAGCTTTTGATTTTGGCCAACACAGCCGATGGTTGATCATCGATTTTGCATTATAATTGCCAGCACAGGCGAGCGATAACACTTTGTTCTCGGTTTTTGGTTTTCTATTCTTGGCCATTTTGCAAGGCAGAAAAAAGAAACAAGCTTTATGGGTGGTTTCCACACAAAGATAAGATAAAAAAACCCAGCCAGCAGGTGTGATAAAGTTCAAGGTTAATAGCCGAAAAATTTGTGTAATGATTGTGTTGAGAATTTCGTCAGATTGCTAAAGTCTATACGATGTCTGGCATAATAATAAAAAGCCCAAAATTGCAGAAAGACTTATGGAGATAAGAATACTTTTAAGCTGAGGTAAATTGAAGAGGTTTAAATAAAGATATTGTCATAGAAGCTTAAAATTAAGACAAACCCTTAATAATCTTATTATTTATCAAAAAATACTTAAAAAACTATACAAATATGAATTATTATAAGAAACTCTTATTAAAAGAGCCCCTATTGTACCTAAAAACGATCTCAGTTTGGCCTACCTTAACCATAAATATTTTAAACCCAAAATTAAATCAGAATTAGGAGTTCTTCTAAACCTTTCTTTCCATTTCCTTTCCAGAAATTCAAGGCAAAGAAAATTCAACCAGAATACGATTTCTTATTGGGTTTCTATGCGTGGACAAAAGGTATAGAAAGAGGAAAAAGGTTCTCCCCTTTCCTATTAGAATCGATACCTTTTTCTTCTATTTTCTTATTGCCAACCGGATATAAAAAGAAACTAAATAAATGTGCTGGAAACCAATTTATAGCTCGAGGGGGTTACCTGCTCGCAGTGATTAATGAATAAAAACTGAATGAGAAAACCACCGATAGATGATCGATTCTAATATTTGCTCTGGCCATACAGACACACGATCGCTGGGCAAATAAATACACGGAATACGAAAAGAAAACATCACGGTGACTTTGGGCTACCGAAAAACTGTTAGTATTTGCAAAAGAACCAGATAAGCAGGCAGGTAACTGATGTCTTTATCTACGTGACGCCACTCACGTGGATTTTGGGCGGGAAAAAAGGTGTGGCAAATCTATAACTATTAATGCAAATTCGCTGATAGGCCGGTAGATAGATAGGCCTGTGCAAAAAAAAAAAAGAATAGATATATAGAGAGAATACAGAACGAAGAAAATAAACTGGAAATACAAATCATAGACATCTGCGTCGAGCACTTCCTTCTTGGGGGCCTAATCACTTCCTCATCTCATCATGAGATCGCTTCTCAGCGCGACGCGTGCGCCGTTCTTTGCGCTTCTCACTTTTCCAACGTGGTTAGAACAACAAAGCCGCAAACTCGCTTTTTAATAAGAATTCTTGCGAATTCCCTTCTCTTCTCCCCGGCTAACTCTCCTGATTAATATGCAGATGGATCCACCAGCGCGCGACTCGCCAGCTCAGCTCAGCTCCACTCCACTCCATTCTCATCGTTAGAGTTGCGTTAGAAGAAGCGAGGTAGGAGGAGGAAGCAGCTGGCCAAAACCGGCTTGGAAACCAGCTACCAGCTCCAGGCCAAAAGAAGAAGGAGAAGAAAGCACCCAGCGGTGGGTAGAAAGCATATTATGTAACCGATTATTATGTAAAGCGAGAATCGATGGGAAAGTTCTTTCTCGTATTTATTTTGTTTTGATATTTGTTTTGTCTTTCTCGTCGCTCTGTTTTGATCTTGGAATTTCACAATAGCTGGCCGTCATTTCTCCAGGTTCCCCTAATTAGGTTAAGACGCAAATAAAAATTTCGATTTTTTTTCCATTTCTTTCTTTCTTATTGACTATTCTGTGTGGTGGTTCTGCAGTCATTAACTTGGCTTTTTTGTTTACCACAACACAAAAATGACATAAAAGAAAACGAAGTTTATGGCTTCGAGAATGATGGGGCGTTATCGAATCGGTATCGGATTTTGGTTATATGAAAGACTTTCAATGAATATGTGTTGTCTATGGCCAAAGAAAGTGCTGTAGAAGTTGTTTTCAGGGGAAAAGGTGTTTATTCTTGGCATATGGTGATAATTCTTACATTTGAAGATTAAAGAAGGGTTCTATTTAAGTTCCACAAAACAATCCTTCCTTTATAAATCCATACAAATTGTAAATTACGTTAAATTATTGTAAAACTTTATAAAATGTTATTTTTAAAGAGTTATCCTAAATATTATAATTATTCCCCTAACTTTAGTACCATTCCCGCACTAGTTCTTTCACTTTTCTTTAGCCAAGCCAACTTCTAATGCCTTTCTAACGTACGAGGCCAGCTTTTGAGCCACAGTTGGTTCTTCGCCCGCTTCTAGGATGGAAAGCAAGTTTGGATGTTGGTTTGGAAGAGGAAAAAAAAAATGCCAACAACCACAAGTGCTGCAAAACGGCAAAAATCTAATGAGAAAATTTCTCTATTTCTATTTGCCAGGCTTACTTTGTCGCTTGGCGTTTGCACGTCGTTGTCCGTACATTGAACCTGGCCAAAGCCAAAGTCTAGATAATGGGATACACTCAAATATAATACATAAAATATATTTTAATACAAAGAAAATCAACAATATTTTGATTTATTTAATATTAGATTGTTTTTGTAAACTAAATATATTTTTAAGGGATAAACACCATAATAATGGATATGCTTGGCATTCTTTGAGAAAGAGATCCCCTTTAAATTCATTTATAGTCTATTTTGGAATAATAATAATAATAACTGATGTATTTTTTAAACAACATTCAAATTATCGAAACAAGAGAAAGTAGTATAAGTATTACAAATCTTTTTGTATGTTTTTGTTTAATAATGACAATGCTTTCTTCCCTAAGGCCGTATATGGCCTCACATAATCATTAACAAAAATAATAATAAAATACCAAATACTATGCCTATTTCTCCCTGTGCAGGCCACTCTCTGTTAACTCTTTTCGTGCGAGTATTTTTATTTTTTTTTTGGCAAGAGAAGGAGACGTTGGCGGGAACAGCTGACCGAGGAAAGAAATTGTTAAGCCAAGTTTCCCGTTTGTCGACGGTGGCCGTGACCATGAGCCATAAGCCAGCATATCGCGGCCGATATCTCGGCGTGCGGCGTTCGGCGTGCACTCTATATATGTATATATGTATGTACGTGTATATATAGTGACATAATCTGCTGATGTCGGGGCTCCGGATTGCGAATCGCGGATCGGCAAGCGTTTAAGCTGAGCTCGGGTCTTCTGTAACTGCGCAGCGGCCCAAGCCGGTGGGTTCTCGATTCGGTTCGATTTGCATAAATGTGAAAAATGTGCCAATAAAAATAGCCACGGTTTAAACACCGAATTAAGAATCATTCGGCATATATATTTATATATAGTAGATGTATGTAAATTCTGACAAAAACATAAACTTGTTTACTTTGCAAAAAAATTGGTAGAAATTATTTCAGTTTTCCATTTTTGTGTCACATTTTGTGGCCTGTCGTTGCGTGGTTTTTGTTTCTTTCTTTTTTTTTTTTGGCAACGTGTGCAGGCCCAGTCGCACTTACGTTTAATTATATTGTTAACCGGTATCTCTTCTTCTAGCCCTTATTTTGAGGTGACTTTTTGGACAGCCTGCCGCCAAAAAGGCAGAACGTTTTTTTTGGCCCAACACCCGAGTTTTGTTCTTGATGCCTCAGCGAAATGCGTGCCGATCGAAATCCAATCGAAAAAGGAAGGTGAAAAATGATCGCCGAACAATGTCGCGGAATTCGCGTGGAGTTTCGGATAAAAAAAAAAGAGGAGGGATATTTATATAACACTCGAACAATGTAAGAAGGCGTGCGACTGGAGACAGTAGAACCAGGCCAATTAAAAGTTAATAAAATTATATATTTTTGGAATTATTTATCGAGTAATATTATGATTACAATTTTAAATTAAGAATTGAATTTCGGCAATTTTAATTGGCTTTAATTTGAGTTATTAATTATGTTTTTAACGCAATTAAAACGATATCCTTCTTCTTTATGGAAAAATATCTTTAAAATTATATAATTTAAACTTTAAAATGCTTATATTTGTATTATTATATTGAACTATATTTTAAACAAAACTCCAGCCACTGTTACCCAAAAACCCAACCCAGAGAAAAATGTATCATCATCGACATCGACCCCAAAAATCATTATTATCTGTCGGTCAATGCACGTTGCATTCGCAACTTGTAACAAACAAAAACAACACAAAAATTACAACAAATCAAATAAAAACGTAATCGACTGACATTCACTTGGAAAGAGGAGGTATTTTATGAATTTACAATCCGTTTTTTACCCGAATCAGATGAAATAACAACAAAAAGCAGCGGCTCCAGCCGATGGCTGATTTTTTTTTAACGATGATAATGAACTTGAGGCTCTCTCACATAATTGATAACAACAAAAGAAAATCATCAAAAAATTATTATTATTATTTCTTCTTATTGCGTTACACTTGAAAACGCTCGTGCTCGCTGATAAATATGAAATAATAATGGGGAAAAAATTAATAAATAAATAAATGGAGCCCCGAGACAGCCGTGAGAAGAGTTGGGCCAGAGAGGAGGAGAACTGGAGAACTGAGAGGCTAATTGCAATTTAATGCGTTTGTTTGCCGAAGTATAACACGATTTATTTTCCAAGATATATACACACGCACACCCACCCGTGTGTGGTATATATATTTATTCATATATTTTGTTGAAATTCGATTCGGTGTTATTTTAATCATATTGCATTTTATGATTAACTACAGAGTGCTGATGCCGTCGCTGCGGTTGTGTAAATATTTAATAAATTTACTTGATATTCCACAGAATTCTACAAAGTGTGCGAATGGATGATGTGGATTTTAAATTCAATTAAATGAAATTTAGAAGGAAATCGAAATCAGTGAAAGAGATCTACACTTTGTGTTTAAATAAATATATTCTAGAGCTGCTTGCTTATAAAGATTAATCATAGCATGAGAACTAATTATACAAGTAACTTAAATGTAAACAATAAATTGGAGATTCATTCTAGAAATGCATTATAACGACTTCTTTAATAAATCTGATTCTAATCATATCGGATACTTATTTATTTGTACCCTTTTACAACCCACTTACCGCTTTAAGTTGTTCTCGTTTTAAATCCAATAAGTTATATCCTTTTACCGGCTAGTTGCGACTTTTATACATTTTTAATTGCACTGCATCTCTAATGCTTTTGGCTTATCACTTCGAACTTTTCATTTAGAGCACATTGCAAATATTTTAAAAATATTTTAACATCACTTTCAGCTGTTATATTGCACATTTATGGATTGTTTGTTATTTAAAGCTTTTGTTGGCATTCCAAGCAACCTTTAATCGCAGTTTCTGGGTTGGTGAGTTAAACACAATAGAAACTTCTAATCACAGACAGACATTGCACTTTTGGACTCTCTTCTTGTTTTTGTTGATCAATCATAATTGTTAATAGCAATAATATTTAATATTATTTATTATAAGGAACACACTTTTCGTGAGAGAATGAGCCCCAAAAAAACCGACTACCTATCCCGGAACCCAATCCCGATCCCGATCCCAATCCGACTTGAGCGCGATCTCCGATCACCAAGCTCCTCCGCGATCCCTGTTTTGCGTCACTTGGTTGCGACGACAGCAACGCTTAGTCAAAGACTGAACATGAATGGGGGAAATTCTGAGCTGAGCCGAGCCGAGCCCAACGCAGGCACACACACACACACACACACCAATAGCATCATTCGAGCACTCGGCCCTCGCACACTGTAGCATTTGCCGAACCCAAATACGATCGCGATTGCGATCGGGCGCTCACGATGTCCGAGGTGATTTAATAGAGAACCGATACCGGACCCGAACCGAGCCACCAACCACGCAACAAGTGCCAGTGCCTTCAACGATCGATCCATCCATCCATCGAATCGGTCGATCGATCTCGGATCGATCTCCGGGACCAGCTGTTCGAATCCGTTTGCGGTGAGTAAGGTTCTTCCCGCTCGTCGGGTTCCCCTGACGTCGTTCTTCTCTGTGTGAGAGATTTACAGTGGAACTTCCCTAACTCGCACACCTAGCCATATGGCACTTTTTGGGTTAGGGTAACTAATATAATAGGGATATATATTTAAGAAAGCCAAAATATTTATGTTTAAATTGAAAATGTCCCAAAAACTTAAATGTTTCTTAGGGTGAAGATTTAAGTAGTCGTACCTTTGGCTTTAATTTGAAATGATATTGGAATTTATCAAAATTTAGAAGTAGAAAATGTAGCTGATTAAGGATTATACTCTTTTAATTTCTATAATAATTTATAATAATTGAAATATAATTATAATATGAAATATGATTTATAATATATATATAAAAATACATATCTATCTTCATATATAAATGATCAAAATAATCTCCTCAAGGTTTTAATTATAGATGTTCGACTGTATCGATCACTCTCGCTCTCTGTGTACACTTGCTCTCCCGGCGCTTCCTCTTCCTCGTATTCCCCATGCCGCTGATAAGAGCCCATGTGTGCGCGTAATCTTCAGCGTTTCTTTCTTTCTTTTTTTCGCATATAGAATCTCAATGAAAGTTTGCCAAGAAACAATGCCTCCAAGGCTTATTGAAATGTTTACTTCTGGCAAATTTATGCAACACAACAACCACACACGGCAGCTGTACGCTCGAGTGTGTGTGTGTGTGTGTGGTGTCAAGAGAGAGAGAGAGGGATGGTGTAGAGGAGTGTTCGCGTGTGTTCGTGTCAGCTTGTCAGCGTGAGGTAGGTTGCACTCCATATAACATATAGCATATATAGAGTATAGTGCGATATAACTGGTTCGCCCAGGCGGCGAGCGACTCTTGAGAACCAAAATCAGCTGTGCGACCGGCTGTCCGGATGTCCCTCCGTCTGATCCGACAGAGTCGACTATGTTACAATGTTGCCACTGGCTGAGATTTATACAAGTACCTCGGCCACTCGTGGAGCTCTGGGGTATGCCACATTGGTAGCAAGCAAGTGGGAGTATTTCTAGGGCGGCTTAATGGTTTTTTCAATTCTCATGCTTTATCCTTAGGTAGTAAAGTCGTAGTTTTAAAGTTAAAGGTTTGATTCTGATAGGGATCTGTGATATTTTTATATCTCTCTTTACATACCAACATTCAACTTGTGCGGACTAACTTTAGTCAGAATAAAGATAAAGATAAGATTCTCTTAGAATAGGAAAGAAATTCTATATAATCGGTAATGTATATTTTTTTCTGATATCTGCACACGGAAATGATTAATTCTGAATCTTTTGTACCCTATTTAAATTTAATTTTCGGTTGTAATTTGTCAGAAAGTATGCCCGTTTTTTTAGAAAATCTAATAGTGAATTCGTGTTTTAATTTTTATAACGGAGAATGACTTATAAATTATCTTAATTTTTTAATTACACTTTAAAAGGTGATACATTAATATAACTAGCCAGGATATCCCACAGGCCCATACACCTCCTCTATTAATACATCAATCCTTCGCATGCGTGTTCAGTGTGTGGGCAGGGAGGTGGCGCGGTGAAGATCAAGGAGGGGACAGGAACACCAGAAGGGGCTGAAGCCGAGGCGATCGTGAGTGTCGCTCCAGTGTGCGCGCTAATTGCCTTGATTGAGTTTTAAATTAATGCGAATTAGAGTTGTGCTCGTTGTTTTGAAGCCAAACAATGCGCATGTGTGCACGCTCGTCTGGATCGGCAGAGGATATAGATACAAGATGCAGGAAGATGGAAATAGACGTAACTCATTCACAACAATATGGATGTTCTATATGGAACGATCGGTTGTTTATCAAGAAATGGGACAGGAAATGCTGGGATACAAAATCTAAACAGAACTAGGAACATATTTATTTAAGGAAATATTACTTATTAAGATAAATTTATATATGACTTAGTTTATTAACCTTCAGAAATTTATTTATGACTTAATTATTAATCTTCAGAAGCCCCATTGACTTATAGGCGTCAATGAGGCGTAGAAATATTTGTACTTTTTCAATTTGTACAAGTGTATAATTTATTTAATATTATACTTAGAAAAATAATAGTTTATAGAAATTATAGATCTTATAGTTACTGTGATTAGTTTTTAAAAAGGGTGGAAGAAACTAATTGGCATAAATCATAAACGGTTTTAAGGGTAAAACTGGGAGAAAGGCCTTTTTGGTTTATTTTGTCATTGCTTTTATATATAGAAATTATGATATTTAATTAATTATCATAGCAGTACATATTAAAACACTTTATCATTTTAAAGGGAACTTATTTTTGTACGTAAGTACATCATTAAAATAACTAAATGCAACTTATCTATAAGGACAATAAATCCTGTATCGTATTACATTTACACAAGTAGAAGACTTCCCATATTAACTTCTGTCAATTCAATTCCCAATCGCCATTTATAAATGCCTGGGGCATCCTACCGACTCTTATTATCTTGTAGATACTTATCTGGCTACCCTCAGCTGTCACATTAGATACGATTCCCGCGTATCTTCATCTCTGGTCGGGGGATTCACACGCTCTCCTCCGAGACGGATGAATTCTTATCCTGTCGATCAGTGGAAATACAAATCGAATTTCTAAGCAATTGCCTGAATGACTGACTGAGTGGCTGAATGACTGAATGACTGCCTGCCTGAGTGACTGAGTAGGCATTGGCTTTGCATTACTAATTAACTGGGCAGTTGCGGCTGGTCGTGAGGCTCGGCTCTGCCGCCGGTTGATCCCACAATTATGCCATGCCACCAGAGATACCAGTAGACTGCCCCTGTTACTCGTACAACTCCTTCGTGTTGGTCGGTCGGTCAGTCAATCATCAAAAGGTATAAAAACAAAAGGCAGCGTTGTTAATACTTCTTTTCAATTAGCTTCACACAGCCACAAGATATATAACAACAACAACAACAATAACAACACGAAGCCTTTTCCCAAGCGAACAGGTTTTTCACGCGACGACAACAATGTTGATGATCATAATAATGATGAGCTGATCATGATGATGAAGTGATACACAGAGAAGAAATTACACCCCGAAGTAGAGGAAAATTCTATAGGTTTCCCTTAACAAAAGTAGAAAGGATTTTGTGGGTGTTATTACTTTCAGTGGAGAGAATTTCAAATCACTTTCTAAAATGCCTAAAAGTAGACTCTAAATTATAGAACTACGGCCTGCTAATTCTCTTGTAGATCCAACAAAATTTTACAAAAATAAGTTGGAGCTTATTTTGTTAATGATTTGCTTTCAATCTTCGACAAAAGGCTTAAATATGCAACTGAGATCATTTTGCTCTGTGTATTAAAAGGTAGCACACGAAGATATTCCACTTGTTTTGAATTTTCAATTTACGTTTAAGTTTTTCCTTTTGCTTATTTTCGATTTTGGTTTGTTGTTTTCTCATTGATTTTATTGCTTAAACTTTATTCACTGTGATCGATCGTTATTATTTTGGGTGTTTTCCGATTTTATAGTGCCGAGGCAAAGTTGTTTTCCTTTCAACGCGCCCGCCGCGACTTTCTGGCTCGCTTCATTTTATGGAACTAAAGCCCACAGCTCCGGGTATCCGACTCTGCCACAATTTGTGGCAGGGCTCAGGCTCTGGACAAGTGCCGTGGAGCTGAGCAGAGCTCTTCAGCTCAGAGCCAGCTCACAGCTCACAGCTCCCTTAACATTTAATGAGCATTAACAAGCTGCACTTAAATGCAATAACAACAAAAACAACTAGGGGAGTGTAGTGAGGGGGGAAGGGGAGGGGGCAGAACTGCAACAACAACAATTGATAACAAGTAAGAATACTCCAAAGTGAGGCTTACAGCAAAAGAGGCGCAGAAGTTGCAAGTACCCCAAATGCTCTGCAAAAATATAACTTAAAAAATATCTAACGAATTCTAGGGACAATTTAGGGCGGATATATATCCTCTAATATAATAATAGATATGTTCTCTTTAATTTAAAAATAAATATACGTATTTAAATACTTGAAAAGTAAGCTGATCTCTTATATATCTCCCCAGACATCTGTCATATGGCCATTCTCTCAGCTACTTATAGAGTACAAGGAGCAGCGCCAACCAGAACAGCACCGACACCGTTCACAATGGAAGCTCCACGCTGTCTGAGTGAGCGCACAAGTACAAGTGGCATCGTTACCAGTTGCCTCACTTGATTACCCCCACGAGCTGCAAATTCATTTCTGCGCCTCCTTTCTTCCCAGAATCGGGGGGGCCCCAGAAGCCGGAGAAGACAGCCTTCGGGTGCCTCTTGTGGTCAGTATTCTTCGTTTTTTTTTTAGCCACTTTTTTTTTTGTTTTGTATATGTTTTTTTTTTTGTTGTGTTCCAGTTGCAAGCGGTAAAGTGACGCTGAGGGACGCATCTGCACACATAGTGACCCAATGATCTACAAAGGGCGCGGTCTTCCGAAAGATAACAAGGCAGACTGAGACGGAGAACAGGAAAGAGATGGAAGATGGGTGAAATAAAAGTGAAATCAATCGGATCATAGCTCTTAATCAATTTATATAGAAATTAAAGCAAATCTTTATTAAATAAATAAACTAATATATTATTTTTTAAAACAACAAATAATACAGCCTACAAAAAGTTAAATTTGCAACACCAGGCACGTGCTTGTTAGGGTTAGGTGTTAGCAGGCGCAATAGGAGAAATTATAGGTAAAGTTTATCTGCTTATCTGTTTGCTTATTTGCGTACTAAGTTGGTTAAGATTAAAGTTTTTAGTTTAGGAAGGCTATCTACGTTGGAGGTTAAGGGTACATATCATTATAATTTGCCCATAAAACTCTAAGCTCTAAGCAACTCTAAGCAATCTTTAATAATATTTTTTTCTCCCCATGTACACATGCTCCCATTACCCTCTTATCCCTCATTTCTGATTGCTGCTCCTCCTCCACCATTCATTTCCATTTATTTGTTGTTGAACGAACGGCCTGTCCTTGAACTTGACCCAGCAGCAGCGGCAGCCCCAGCTGTGGCAGCCAAGACGATCTGCCCTTTATTGCCACAATCTCTCCTTATGCTCTCTCTTTATTTGCTTTATCGTGCCTTATAGTAACGAGTACTATATACGCAAGTGCTCACTATAATTAATCAGTGGCCGCCGAGCGCGTCTGAGTGGGATCTTTGGAATGATGAGGGGACTGGCTCACCATGGGTCTCCCTTCCCCTTCATCCGATCTTCGGATCTGCTGTAATATACAATATTGTTTACTCTTCTCGATTCATTCACAGCTTTTTTTTTTTTGCGCATTAAACATTTTGTTGTATATTCGACACCTTGCCTACAGATTGGTTTGCAACTTAATGGCCTGATAAGACATCGAAATACGTCTTACATTTTAATGAATTTTAATTGGACTTCGGAGCTTATCGTTTAATGAGTAACGGAAACGGCCAAGAGAGATCTGCGGGGCCTGTGGGTGATATTTTTGGCGATGATAAGCCTAAAAATACGAATTTTTCGGCGATTGTATACAGTGTTTACATGACTTCTTAATAGGTGTTAAAATGATTAAGATAGATGGGTATATATATTCAAGAGTGATCAACAAAATTGGCGTTTCTGCCTAGAGAATTATTAAATATATAATTTTATACATTTTCTGGTGATAGAATGCACCCAAATAAGTCACAATCAATTATGCATACGCACTGTTGGCCCGCCAATGTTATCACCCATAAGACACGTGTGCGGGCCTATGACGAAATTGCCAATTAAAAAAGCGCCAATTGCAAAAAAAGGGGCGAAAGACAGAAAAAACCCAAATAACCCCAAAAAAAACAAAACCAAAAAATTATAATTAAAATAGCGCCACTGAAATTGTAGACAGAGAGAGAGACGGGTATCGAGCGGGGCTGGCAATAAGCGCAGGTAATACGAGATGTTATCGAAGTTTCCACCTAGACATTCACCGAATATTTTGCAACCGTTTCTGATGACCTATGTGAGAAAGTCTGGGAAAGTTGAGCGATAGTCCAGAGCGAAAAATGTGTCAACTGCGGAGTGGGTAGAAAACAAAACAAAAAAAAAAAATACGAGTAAATATGAGTAACCCTCCGCCCATGCGATTCCACTCCATCGACTGCAGCACTCGCACTCGCAATCAAAGCCAAAGTCATAGCCTAGGCCTCGTCTAGTCCGCAAATTGGGCAAAATGGGGGAGATAGAGAGTTCCGGAAATGCATTATGCATCACATAAAACACGGACAATAAAGTAGGCCCTAGAAAAATAAAGGGGTCTGCTGGTTTATTAACTTTGAAGTATTAATGGAATTGCTGCAAATATTACAGATCTAAAATGGTGCAAGCGGAAAAAGGTTGAGCCAACTAGTTCAGAGGGAGTTACATAAATAGGAGAACAGGGGCTTCTAAAGGGGAAGCCAGTATAGCTTAAATAAATACAAAAACTAGTTTAAAAGGACTCCAAATGGGCATAATTTTTATTTTATTATATCGATACTATAAGGGGTGGTACAGAAAGCACTAGGGGGTTTTAAAACGCCTTATATAGGTGTCCCAAATAATGCAATATAGTTTATATTATAATAATCTATTTAACACTGTGTCTGGTACCTAAAAAACTCCATTGCACACTTTTAGAAACATTTTTAAGTGATAGAAAATACTAGTAATATCTAGAGTGCCCTAGAACAACTCTTTTCTATGTTCTAGCTTAAATAAATTGTTGTCTTACAAGGCAGAATATAAATAGATGTGTTTCTATCCCTTATAAATCATGAACCTTATAAAAAATATGTTTCTATTGATTTTATTCATCAAATAAAAATGGGAAATATGTATTATATTAATTAAAGGCACTTAAATTGCATAACTTGTTATTTTTTTGTGTTAAGCTATAAATTATTATGCATACAACTGCGATTTATATATTAAAAAGTATTTATTAAGCAATATTTTTATAAAGCCATACTAAAATATTAATTTATAAATATGAAAAAAATTAAAAAACTAATAAAATAAAGTTATTTTATTTTATTTATTATTATCTCACTCTGGCGCCTGACTAGCATTACGGTTACTTCCCAAACTAACCCGATTTTCGATGGCAGCCTCAAGGTATGCATTTAATATTTTTAAAATACAATTTTCCCTTTTACAGGGTGTTTAAAAACTTTCCAACTGATACAGATGCTTGGCACTTAATTTTTATAAATCTCAGCAACGGCAACCGCAGAAATAAAAGTAAAACAAAATGTAATTAAACAATAGCAACCGAAAAAGCAACCATTATAACAAACAACCGCGGCGTAAACAGCTGCGACAGTTTTTCGACATTTCTGCATTACCGAAAACATTCGGGGATATAAGATGGAAGGGCGGGGGTCTTTGGGAAACCCCCTTTTACACAATCCCGGGCCAGAGGGAACCACAAAATGCGTGTTTATTAATTAAGCGCATTTGTTTTCATTAAACAAACGTTTTAATTGAGCATGAAAGTTGGCGCCGCCGCCGAAATAAACGCGACAAGGCAATAGACGTGGCCATAAAAACAACAAGCCGAACCCTTTAACCCATTTAACCCATGCCACCACCCACCTGACGCACACAAACAGCCCGAAAGACAGACCTACATAATAATTAATTTCGTTGTATTTTAATGGATTTGCGTTTGGTAGACAAAGGGAAAAGCTGTGGAAATCCCAATGTGCGCACGGCATGATTGATGAAAACATTTTCCAAGGATAATTATTATATTCGGGAAGGTAAGCTGGATGCATAGAAATATTAAATTAAGGGAATTAAAATCAATTTAAATTAAATATATTAATAAGCAAATAAATCTAAATATACGAACCCTTTAATTAGGAAGTATTTACATTTTAATTGAAGTAAAAGTTAATACAAAATATTATGCAATTTAACTAGGAATTCACATATTTTAAAACCTTTTTTATTAGGATCAATACTAACTAAAAATTGTGCTTTGGATATTTCAAAACTCCCACGCATCCTTCAGATAAAAATACTTCATAAAGGCGACTAACCCATTTTTGTTTATTTTCTCCATGGCTCAGTTTATATTGCCATTCATCCTGGAGCTCCTTTTGATCCCATCCCCTTTTCAACGAGTCCATTGGGTGCAATTAAAATTCGGCCTCGAAATTATTATTATTGCTTATGAAAAACACTTTTCCAGCAAAGGCATGAACTCTCCACTCATCCCATTCCCCGAGCTGGAAGCTTGGCCAAAAACTTTTTTGGCCAGACCTCGGACTGGTTGGGATGTTTTTAAAAGCACTTTATACGCCAGCCACACGCTGCATGATATAGATATAGATCAGGCAGCCAGCCAGCCCCTTTTCCCCGCCCACAGTTCCTGTGATTATTTTTCATAAACTTGGCAAATGTTTTGGGAAATCCATTTAGCGAGCGAAGGAAGCCGCATTACTTTATCTCTATCTGAGGCCATCAGGATTATGATTTGTGCCCGGGTGTGGATACTTGTGAGTTATGGCATCCCTACTATACTCAATATATATATCTATAACTATACATATATGTGGCTGTGAATTATGCCAAGTCAAGGAACTTGGAATAGTTGGCAAAGTTTCTTAGACCACAAGTGCCAGAGCGGCAATGAAAGCAATTTAATAGTGGGCTAATAGATAAGAGATAATTATAGGGGGGAGTCAATGTCTAGAGACTATAACTAATTCCAAACGTACCTGGCTGAAATTAATAAACCATATGCTGAAAAAGCTGAATAATATAGCGATTAATCCAGACTGGTTTATCATTTTCAGCGGCTTTGAATTGTGAATAAAAAATAATTAACATTTGAATAGATTCAACAAGTTTAACCAAGTTGGTTTGTTATTTTATCTACATTACAATAGTGATGGTTAAAAAAAAGGGAAGATATTGTTTTTTAATCAGTAATATATATTTATTAATTAACAAATTAAATTATTTTAAATGCTTTATTTGGTTGGTAGTCAGATATTTCGGGAACCCTATGTTGTTACATATAATATAATTGTATATATTTATTACTGTTATTTAATACAAAGTATTCCGATTAACTTTGTTGCATTTTCTTTTACGAAAACGTTAAAAGTCTTCACTAAGAAGGATTTCCTTAAGCGAATGCTATTAAAAAACTATCAACAATAATTTATTCGTCATGGGAGCTCGTCAATTCAACTAAAAGCTAATTAAGTATTGTATAAACATTTTCAAACGCCCTTTAATTAATTCTTTTTTTGGATACTATAAGTTTTGTTTTGCTCATTTTCATTCATTGTTGTTTTATTTGTTTCGTTTCCCTTGCTTGCCTTTTAACAAATTCAATTTGCGCCAATGTGCTGAGGCATTTCCTCTCACCTCGATTTCTACCCTCCGATTTTCTCCCTCAGCTTGTCATAAAAATATGCGACATTTCGTTTTTATCGCTTTTGAAAAACTTTATTCTTGGCTCTTTGGTGTTCAATTCCTCCTTCTTCTCTCCATTTGCTCATTCTTTTGATTTCGACTTTTCTCGTTTCCAATTTTTTTTTATATATTTTTTATTTTATTTACAATGGCAATTTTCTTTGTTTTAAACAAGCAGCGCATTGCTTTTTATTTGTGACGCTCGATTGGCGATTGGAAAGCGCCCGAATGGCTGCGATTTTACGGACAGTTTGCAGTGGTTGGGGGATGTACTGTGGCATAGATGGGTTTATTTTTAGGGAATTATGTAGGGGAATTATTAATTATACACATATATATTTAGAAGGCAAAAACATTCTATTTAGTTGAGAAAGGTAGTTGCAAAATAGGAAAGTAATAGCTTAACTAATAAGAAATGGATATTATACCTCTAAATAGCTGTAGATACATGAATATTATTAGTGAATAAGATTACTGAAAAAAGCCAGTAAATGCCACTGTAGATATCAATAATATCCACTGTACTCCTGCCCCACCCAACCAACACCAACTTAACATCATCAAATACATGGCATTTCCTTCTTCGCCTCGACCGTCAGCACCCCCCCAACTGGAGGCGAAAAACAGCTTTTCCGCGTCGCCATAAAATGCAAGTGGTCAAGTGGAGGAGCGAGCTCAAAGGCAAAGATTCAAAGAGGAAATCACAAAATGAAAAACGAAGAAAAACAATTAAATGGCAAGAAGCAGCAGCAGCGGCAAACGGCAGCCAGTCGACGGAAGCAAAACAAGCGAATAAACTTGCTGAAATTTTGGGACGGGCGGTGGAGGCAGTGGAAAAGCGGAAAAGCGAAAACTGAATGCAGCATTTGCGACACGTCGAAAAGCGTCAGCGCCAATGGCAACTCAGTTTAATTGAAATCAAGTGGAAAGAGTGGTTGGTGTTGGGGGAGCGAGAAGGTTGATTGCCGGGGTGGTTTGCAAATCGAATTGAAACCCCGAAACGTATTCGAAAATCGACAGCAAACGTAATTGAAATTGCATGAGCAACAATGTGCGGTGGGCGAAAAGAAAAATCAGTGGGACCCTTTTGGGGGGTAGCTGGTGGAAAACTGGGTGGAGTGTCGCCTGCCAAATGGAGGAGAGCCAAGCCAGTGGACGGTCAGAGCCCCCCAATCAGCCGCCGTTTGCTTACTTTACACATAAATTGGTAACACTGCGACAGAAGTGCAGTGCAAAAATTAACAAGAAAGTGGAAGCAAGAATGCTCTTTATTTTTAATTAAAATATTAGGAAAAAGTTAACTGAAAATGCTAGAAGCTAAATGGTATAATCTTATAAAGGCCTAAAAGTGATTAAAACCAATATTAAATTTCTCCTTTAAGTAAGTAAAGAAAGAAGAAATTAAAACGACTAACTTATACTGTCACTGGTCAAACTGACCTTAAAGAAATAAATTTAATACAGTTCTTAAAGCATTTTTTCTAAGAATATAAGCAGTTAAACTAGACTGTTTTTAAGAAGCTAAAAATAATGCTTTGATGTTTAAGAGCAGTTAAATAATAATATAAAAACCAATTAACCTTGATTCCTAATTACTAAATCTTCAAAAGCAACTTCTACCTTTGTTACTTATTTATTTATTCCAGATTTGCTAATATTTTAAATAAATTTTGATTCAAAAAGTACTTCCAAATCTAAATACTATGAAATAGTTCAAATACCCCTTCGCAATAGCTGCAAATTTTTTCCAATTTCATTCTGTTTACTTCTTTGACTTTTTATGGATTTCAATACGTTTTCCTTTTACCCTCCGCCCCCACCAACAGCCGCAGAAGAAAATTTATGAGCCATGTTTAAGAAATTAAATCTGCAGCAGCTGCCAGTTTCTTAAACTGATTAACAGTTGGGCTAAAAATTTCTGTTTAATTACTGCGGCAGAAAAATAAACATACATCCGAACACTCATCCATTTGCGGCAGTTAGATAAATTTCCATTTAGCTAGTGATTCATGCAAAGATTTCCACTTGGCATAAGGCAGATTTTTCAACCAATTTGCAAATTGTTTTCTAAGCACACAGACAGACAAACCCAGAAAGAGATGGGGAGATAGGAAAGTGTCAGCAGAATAAATGCTGACAATAAATAAAAATGGAAAATGATTGAAACATGTGTCCCCGGGCATTTTCGATTTTTTGATATGCCATGCACGTTCTATGTGCCCAGCCTCCGCCATCTCCATTTCCGTCAACTCCCTGACATTGTTTCCTGTACTTTTGGCGTGTGTCAATAGCCCGGATGTGTAAACAAATAAGAAAACAATCAGAGGCGACATTTTCTAACCTAACGTGAGTGCGCACAAAAGTATGCTATAAAAAATATGATGAGTCTGCCGAAGAGAAGAGCGCGCTCGCGTTGTCACAACGCGGGGGCGGAAGTAACACACAGTATCCTGTGGAATAATATGATTGCACATAAAAATTGTTGCTAAAGAAGTGTTCACATTGTACTAAAATGAGGTTAAAGGCTGGGAAGGAGAACAGAAAATGTTTTTATACTCGATTTAGGCTTACATAATACATAAGCATGTTTAAAAATAAAATAATAACGATTATATAGCAACGAGTGAGTGTTTATTTATATATATTATAAATATGTATATGGAAAGTTCACTAAATTTTTATCTGTGCCTGGTAACCCCATAATTTCCTTGAGTTTTTTCCTGACACCACTCCTTAGATAATATTTTAAAGATCATCTTAGATTCTGTAGAAATTTTAACCTAATACATTCCTACCCCACTGATTGATTTTCCATTACAATAACTCGATATTCCATTTGCGACCATTGGCCAAGTTAACCCCACGCTTTCCTATCAATATCAATAAGCCATATCGATGTCATTGAATGACAAGCCCAACTAATACCATATTGATTGCCTGACCAATAAAGGAGCCACCCCCGAAGGCAGGGGAACTGCACCCACAGAGGCATTTGCACCACATAACTCGGCATCAGGCGGCATATCCTGTGCACATCCTGTTGAAGTATAAAAGGGTTTATGGCGTGTTTGCAAAAACAAAGAATAAAAAAAAACAAAAAATAAATAAATATAATAATAACGCAGAGAAAAGAGGGAAAGAAAATCCCGAACAAACATTAATTTGTAACGCACGTTTGGCCAATTTCGGTTTTACAATTTTGACCAACAAAAATGTAGCCCAAGTGACCGCATAACGAGCGCAAATCAATTTGCCACGTTGATAAGCAACCCTCCAACGATGATAACCCTTTTTTTTCTGCCCCCGTTTTTTGTATCCCTTTGCACCCGTGGGCCCTTTGCTGTCATAGCCGGGGATTTATAGATATTAAATTAGACAGGATTTTAACACGCGCACGTAACTTTGACATACATCAACCCGACTTAACTTTGCACAAAAAATCCAAATAAAAAAAAGACCGGGAGGCGGTTGAAAAAACAATCTCAAACAATGCAAATTGTATGCCAAATGTTGAGATTTGTTTTGCTGACCGAATCAGAGTATAAAAGAAGTCGTATATATGTACACACATGCGTGTGTGTGTCCCAGCTGTGTCCCGACTTCGTCTCTCTGTCCTGTGGTTGCCCCAATTTCATTCCCGAATCGCATTATAATCATAATAATAATAATAACAGTAAGCAAAGATGACAGCAAATTTCAAATAGGTGTGAAATGAAAATTCTGTTGTGTATAGAGATTGGTCAGCAGTTGGTCTCGGCCTGAGGGGGGGATTTGGGGAGGATTTGGGTTAAAAGTGCTACAAAGTCACAGATGTTATGTGGCCAATGGGAAATTCAAATTTGGAAAAGGATTATTGACCAAATATTGGCTGCTTTTCTGGGGGGAAATGTCTTGGATTTTGGTTTAGATTTGTCTCTAGTCTTGAGGTGGAGACTTCTTTGGGGTTGCTTTGAATTTGTTTTTGTTTAAGGCAGTTGGTGTTGGTTTAATTTAAACATTTGTACAATCTAATTGTGATTTAATATGCTTATTATTTTTGTATGATTTAAAATACCGTACCACCTCTATTAGGTTCCCTATATTTTCCCTTGTATCTCAAAGTTTATTGAATTCCTCAACACTTTTGAAAATGTATTCTCTCTAATCCTGTCTCTTTTAAGAATTTATAATGCCTAGTAGCCTTTGTCCAGCCTGAAACATGTAACAATGAAATCATAAAGATTTGGGCTCCCTCAAAAGTAACCTCTTTCCTCCACATACAGTTTAATGAACTGTAAGTGCGGGGCTTCACCTTTCGATCCTCATTCCCGCCCGTCCATAAACCCCAATCCAAGGCATTAGCCATGGCTATTTACTTTTCAGTTCGCTTCAGTCCGAGCTCAGGTTTTTTTTAGGGCCAACATGTGAAAGAAAATAAAAATCTCACAAATTATTTATTAATTACCCCGTCACACAACTCGCTTGATTCGAGTTAAAGTCCGTCTGTAGAAATAGTATTTTCAATTCTCTGCTTATCGCTATTGTAAATTGTAATTTCTACTTCTCCCCCAGCCTCTTTCTCGGTTTCTATCTCTTCTTCTTTATTTTTTTGGCACAATAAAACAATAAATCAATCACAGTTAGGACTGTGTGCTGTGTTTTATTATCTTTAACCAAGTTTTTAGTGTCTTGCTAGATTTTTTGTGGGGCTCAAAATTTTAAGAGGCATTGTAAATACACTGCTCAAAATTTGTCTGTTATATGTATAGCAATTTTTGTAAATTATAAAATGTTATTTAATATCCATTAATTACGTATTTTTTCTATAATAAACATTAAATAAAAGCAAATTTGTGTAACATTTTAAGAAGGTAAGTTAACCCATTGGTTACTATTATTATTAATGATCTTATATGGTATTATTTTAGCAGACAATTTATATTTACATATTTAAAAGAGAATTTTTAAAATGATAATATTTATTTAGAAAAACTAAAGACAAATGTTGTGGGTATAATCTTCAAAAGAACCTTAATCCATCCCGTTATTGTTAGTGTATATTTTTTCCCCATTTTATTTTTGGAGATCTGTTAAGTGCGATAAAAGAAAATTCCATGACATGTTTTCTGCCATGCATAAATTTATATTGAATTGTCTAGATCAAAGCCAAAGATGCGGGCTGCTTAGAAAAAATGACTAAATAGTGAAAAATGGGGGAAAAGGTGGAACTTTCTTTGGTGGACTTAAAGTTTTAAGTAGTTAACATTTTTATGGAAGCAGCAAAAGTCAATTAAATAGAGAACACAGTCGAAAATCAACAAGCTGTGTGGTGGAAAATGCCGTTTTCTTTTTCGTTTCGAAAAGGAAAACTCACTCAAGCGTTTAGCGTTGAGTTTCCACTATCTCACTCACACTCACACTGCTGCACTCATTCAACAATGGCGGCTTCAATGGTTAACAGAAGACTTGCTCTCTCGCTCTTGTGGGTGTGGCCATCGGTGTTGATTTCATTGCCATTTCGTTCCTATAGCCGCTTACCACTTCGACTGAGTAAATTAAAATTTTGTGTAGTTTATTATTAAATGAAGCGCATTTTTGTATTTGTATGTGGACCGTCTGAATGTCCGTCTGCCTGTCTGTCCTTGTGCCAGTGTGTGTGTATGGGCATTGTAAGCAACAGCGGCATTTTTATATAGATAAACATAAAATAAATCGTGGGCCGTCGGTGGGTTAACAGTTTCCCCCCCTGGACGCAAACCAGCAGACATAAGGCACATAATAATATTAAAATGTTAATTAGCGTATTAATTCAGTTCGGCGTTGAAAGAACAGGGAGGGGAATACCAAAATGTATTTTTAGGGATATTTATTTTAAGCTATTATAATAATAATAATAAATACTCCTTAAATAAAATTATTCATTTTAAGAACTAATTAACTAGGGGGTGGCCCTGTTGAAGTCAGGCAAAAATATGATTAAAACTAAAATAGAGTGTCAGTAACTAAAAATTTGTTATATAAACAATAGAAAAATTATATTTGTACACATTTTTAAAAGTTAATATAAATAATAAATGAAAATATATTTAAAACTTTCCTTGCAAACAGTACCAATCATCATTATTACCAAACCCCTTTTGACTAACAGCTCTTAATATTTAATAACCAATTTATTATACTACCCACATTTATATTTTCCTTTAACATTTATTACTCTCATTTATTGCCAGCACAATTTTTAATTATTTAAATGAATAAAAGGCAAACGTAAAAAGCAGCAACAGAGAGCCCGTTCTCAATATTTATAGCTTTTTAAACAAATAAACAGAGTTCGCAGTTCGCCTGGCAAAAAGGCCACCCACAACAAAATCCCTGGGAAAAGCAGGAGAAACTGACGGAAAAACCCATGAAAATGCACTCAGAGAGAGAGGGAGAGGGAGAGGGCGACAGAGAGAGCGAGAGAGAGACAGCCAGTGCTGGGATCAGTGGCGTTTCAGTCCCAGGCTCCAATCCGAATCCGAAATAGTTGATTTTAATGATGTACATAATAAAATTCCCATTCGTTTTGTACCAATGCCACCGTTCCCCGTCTGCATTCCGCTTGTTCACACTGCTGGCGGAACACTCCGGTGGCTAGAGAGTGAGAGAGCGATGCTCTGATTTACTCACATCCAGCCATCTCGCTTGCACTCACCCGGCCAGCGATGCTGCGAGGGGTTGAAACGATTGAAACGATGACCAGATTGTGCGGCTGAGTCAATTTCGAAATCATTCGCCTGCTCGCCAGTCAGTCGAAATTTTCTCGTAGGCCTCTAAACACACACGCGGGTCTTCAAGCTGACTTTTCCGGCGCTTTTCCAAGAGTTTATACCGAAACGAGAATCTGATCGGTAGATTTAAAAAGTGTGGTTTTTGAAAAGAACCCAAACATTTACGAACGGAACCGGAAACGTTATCGGAAATCGTTTACGGAAAGTGCTTGTGAAAAACGAACTGCAGATCTTGTGATCTTTGGTCTATTTTAAAAATAATTCGATCGGTTATGATAAACTAAACATTATAAATATATAATAAAAGAAATTTCATAAATAAGTGACTTTGGAAAGTATGCTGAAGTGTTAGCCATAACTTTCAAGACTTCAAAGTGCCAATGTACAGATCATAAAGAACTCTAGCAATCAATATGGACAAATAAAAACAAATTATAGCGCCAAAACTGAAAAATTCATCTCAAACTGCAAAGGATAATTAGCAGACCGGATCTTCAGAAAAATAACAGAGAAACTTCATTATAAAATTCATCAATAAATCATTGAAGAAGAGTTTGGAGTTTCAAAATAAGAAAGTCTAGAGCTCGGAATAAGTTACAAGACTATACAGAGTCGAAAATGATCGAAAATTCGAGAATATAAAACAGAATATTGCAAATTTATATTAGTTACCGATTAATCTACAATATTCAAACGAATCAAATACCGAATACCAACTAAAAGATTCAACGAATGATGAAATATTTAAATTGATCAGCAATTTTTTCAAGATCAATCTTGGCCAGATTGTCGCATTGGAAAAAATCAAAGGAATTAATATCTAGATTATTCCCTGTACCGATCCCAAGCTGGGTAGTCCATTTCTGAACACCACGCCGGCGGGTGGCAGCAGCAATCCTTCGCCCTCGCCTACGTCTACGCCTCCAGCGGCCTCTTTGGACGCCAAGGTGGCGGCCAAGCAGCTGGCCCAAAGCTTCCAGCTGTCCGCCAACTCGGCCTTTAACTTGGCCCTGCCGCCGAGCTTCTACCGACAGCAGTTACCGCAGCTTCAGCAGCAGATACAGCTCCCGCAGCAGCTCCCGGAGTGCCTGGACTACAACAATCACGACACACCGGAAATGGACCTAATCAATCCTTATATGAGGCACCACAGCTTTGCGGCGGCCGCCCAGGGGAGTCCACCGTCGGCGGCGCAACGTCACCATTTGGCGGCGGCCATGAGCAATGGTTTCGCCGATGTCCATGCCCATGCAATGGCGGCGGCGGACTACCAACAGCAACTGGCCGACTATCACAGTGCAGCCGCCGCTGCGGCAGTTTATGCCAATAATAATAATAACAACAATAACAATAATAATAATAATAGTAGTAACAACAATAACAGTCCGCTGATGCTGCTGAAGGCGGCACATGGCAAGGACTCGGACTCACCTTCAACAACGCCGCCGCCGCTAGCCTCCTCCCGTCTCCATTCCGACTCCTCGCCATCGCCGCGCTACGAGCACAACTCCAGCCCCGGTGTGGACAGTGCCAAGTCGTATGCTTTGAGCCAAAGGAGCAGTGGCGGTGAGGATCCTGGCCAGAACAGCGAGTCTGCCAGTCCGCCGCCTCAGACAGCGGGGGACTATAGCCCTGAGAATCTCAGCAGTCAGCGGGCCAAGTTCCAGCATCATCATGGCGTCAATCCTTTGGCCCTGCATCACAGCAATCACAGTGGGAATCCCGGACACCATCACCTCCACCTCAGCAGCAGCAGCAGCAACAACAACAACAACAACAACAGCAGCAGCATGGATCATAAGCTGCCGCTGAGCTTCTTGGGTCCCCCGCTGGCGGCTCTCCACTCGATGACCACAGAAATGAAGGGCGGCCAGGGTGTCGGCGGTGTTGGTGCTTCGGCCAATGGTCTGTCCTACGGTCATAGTCCCAACTCGCATCTGATTAGCGATCGGGGATCGGGAGGCAGTTCCTCATCCTCCTCAACCACGGCCACCACCACGAATAGCCAGGGAGCGGCCAATCCGCACGGCATCGATACGATCCTGTCCAAACCGCCGCCAGTCACGTCGGCGGGTCTAAGTGCTTTAACAGGAGGTGAGTATCTGAAAATCTGGAATGATTTTTAGTTTATATTAGTATTTATTTAGTTCTTTAAATATAAGTTTAGAGGTATGAATAATATAATTATATTTAACCTTCTTAATACTCAATTATAGGGAATAACATTACTCTACCTTAGAGGAAAACGTTGCTAAATGAAAATACTATAGGGAAATATCTTACTTATTGAAAACATAAGCCTTAGACTCACAATATTAGCTTACTTTATGTTAAAGATCAAATTTTCTGAAGATCATCACAAGATCAAATGCTTAGTTTACGATTTTATAAAGGACATAAAAAGATATTTATATTTTTCAATGCATTTAACTTGCTTAAATGAATTATATTAATTTATTATAATGGTGTGAAGTCTAAGTAAGGGGGATCCTCAAAACTATAATTAAATAAATTAGATCAGAGTCTAAAAATCGCTGTAAAAAATACGTAAGTCAAATAATACAATCAGAAATGATATAATCATATCAAATTACGTGTCTAAGGATCTCTTAACCCCTAACAAAAGTAAACCCGAAAACCTCTTACAATTACCCCCTCATAAAATCCAATTCAATTCGCCAAATCGTTATGCAACATTAAATAATATATATATACTATATACGTATCAATAGATGCTCACAAAAAAATAAATGCGAAATATTTTAAATGATTCAAAAACTCGTTTCGCAAAACCAAACAAAAAAATAAATAAAAGACATACCCCCCTCCAACGAACAAAAACGAGAAAAATGTGTGTATGTTTGTGTGTGTTTTGTTTACGAATCCGGTTTGGCATGATTCCATATGATTCAATAAAGGCAATTCCAATTCCGATTCCCCAACTGCGCTTACTGCCAAACGCCATCGGCCCCCTCCTGCTGCTCGGTCATTATGCTGCTGCTGCTGCCTGCTTCCCGCCGACCAAAAACCCTTTTACCTAATCAGGGCAATTTCAGAGATATTGGGCACAGCGGTCTCTATGGCTATAATATCCAATTGCAAAATTACCACAAAACGTAATGAGATACGCGTTTTAACGTTAAATGTTGCAGCAATTAGTTGTCAAATTGTTTGTAATTAAATCAAAATGACACACGAAAAACGTGGCCAATATACGTTCGTTGTGTGTCGTTTCACTAAAATGATTTTGTTTTTTTTTTTTTCGGCCTTTTCAGTCCACCGATTTTTTGACAGTTTTGTAAATGTGGACCAATTGTGAGGCATGACAAAAAAGGGGGGCACGGGGATAGGGGCCAAAAACCGACAGGGTGCTGACAATTTGCCATAACATTTTTAATTATTTTTAACGAGGGCGTTTATGTGATTTGATTCGTCCGTTTTTTCCCCTCTTTTTTTTTGCTTCCTTTTTGGTGACCGAAAAATGTTTCTCATTCTTTTTATGACAAATTATTTAATGGCTTTTAATTAATTCGAACAGAAATCCGCATTGTGTGTGTGAGTTCAGCGTGAGTGGGCAGAAAATTTTTGGACAGCTCAGAGAACAAATTGAGCGAAAATCTCATGAAAGGGAAACGTAAAACTTTTCAGAGGATTAGTTAATGGCTTGCTAGTGATTATATAACCGATCATGAAGTGGAATAACTTATGGTGACAATAATAATTGATAGAGTCTGCGCGCAGTCGCTTGCTGTCAATTGTATTTTTTTTTATCAGAATTTTATTAGGTTTGAAAGAAGGAAAACTTTAATTATTAGTTTAAAGAATACTTTAGGTAATCAATCACAAAATAATTGATATATCCTGTTGTTTTACAAGGATAAACATATTATTTATTAAGAATTAACTTCTGATTTGTTTTTTTATGAAAGGGAAAGAAAGGACTTAAAAATAATTAATATATAACGGCAATATAACAAAAATAATGTACATAACCTGCTTTATTGTAAGGATTAAAATATAGTTTATAAACGATTAACTTCTGTATTGTAGGCTATTTACATTTTGACTAATTATTGGATTTTCCCCGCTCTTTTTTCATATATATTATTTATAGCTGGGATTCCCCGCTTCTCGATCGCCGCCGCCGCTGCGGGCATGGCCCAGTATCTGTCACAGAGCCAAGGGGCGCCACTAAAGACCCATGCCGGCCACATTGTGGATCGCACGCACCTGTACTGGCCGGGCTTGCAGGGATTGGTGGCCAATCCGATAGCGTGGCGCGAGCGACTCTCCAATACAAGTGAGTAACAGGGGAAATTATTTAACACACACAAAAAAATTGGGTGAAATCTATCATAAAAGGGAATATAAGTAGAGAATTTCTGATTGAAAATAATATAACATTTTGCTATATTTAATACCAATAGAAAAGCAAAAGAATAAGTAGCAAAAACTAGGATGCAATTTAATTTCTAGTCTTTGACATTTTATTTGAATTCTCTTGGATAAAGGGGTTAAATATGTTTCCTATTTAAGTAAATATTTTTATAGTTAATTCCAATTAAATCCAAGTAAAGAAAAATCAATTATTAACATTTTAAATTAGTATTATAAAATTGATATATAATATTTACTTTTATAACATTGCTTTCCTTTTACCAGAACCTTTTTGGTTAGTATTATTTCCCGTGTATATACTGTATATAAAAAGAAATGGGACATTGTCTGGGGACAAACGTTAATTTGCGATTGATTGGGGATCGATCGGAAATCGATGCAATCAGAAAGCGTTGAATTGAGCGCGTAATTTGGTTACGATTGTCAGCACCAGCCGCGCCGCCATGCCACGCCTCGTTGCGATTTGGACTTCCTGCTCAGGGAGAGCAGCGATTTGGAATGGGTATTGAACTGCGGATCGGGAACCGTTAACAAAGCGCAGCGAATGCCCAACTAATGATCACGGGCCTGATCTCAAGTGATTACCAATATGGCTTACAAACGGGGGCAGGCTGCAGGCAGGCAGTCCCCGGGACTTGTCCCATTGTCCGACTCATTAATAAGTGTTGAGGAATCACTTTAACACGATCAGAGAGGGTTTTCGGAGGGCTCTCGCCGAATGACTCCACACAAAAGTCGATAATGATGGCACCATACTACCACATACATATGAAAAATTAATTTACTACTGGAGGTTCCCCTGATTTCTGATTTCTGATCTGGTTACTTCATTATTACATCTATTTATAGGCGAGAGAGCGCGCTAAGCTCATTAAGTAATGTGCCACCAGTTCGGAACTCGTTTTCCTTTTTTCATATTTATTTTTTTGTTTAAAGATGGAGAGGGGGAGAGCAGCGAGCAGCGATCAGTGCTCCCCGATCGTCATTATCGACTTTTGGTTCGCATTGGCAATTGATTTGATTTAGTGCTGTGGGCTACTGCGACTGCTGCTGCTGCTGCTGCTGTTTGCCTTTTAATTGCGGCCATGACTTGGCAGAAAGGTCGTCTTGGCCCCAAACTCGGAAATCGTTCACAATTTTCTCGGCATTCAAGCCAGTGAGAGAGAGAGATGCCATGGCACAGAGTCCGTGTTTATGTTAGTCTTGTGTTCGATTTGATTTCTGAAGTGTGTCGTTAGGTGTTGTGGAATTTTCACGCTTTTGGTAGCTCCGTGGCCAACATTAAGCAAATATTGATTTAATTGATTTGCTAAACAGAGCAGCAACTTAAAGGTAGAAAAAGGAGGCACCAACTGAGGGAGTCCGGAATGTAGGAGGCACATGTTCTCTGTTATATATTTAGGAATATTTTTTTTAAATAAACAAAGGGATAAAACCAACCTTAAAGTCACATGTCATGTGGAAACACCTATTTCTTGTTCTAAAATAAATATTCTTAGAGTGAATGGGAGTGTAATTTTAATCACACAAATCTAGAACTAAACTCTAGCTTCATTTGCTGCAACCTTAAAGCTTCCCTCTTTCACTTTTCCTTTAAAATCCCAGACTTTTCCTTTGCCACCTAAAAATCAATACCTTTATGTATTGAAGATTCTCGACCGGGGAAATATAACAAGTCATAAAAATAAAATTGAATTTGAAAAGCATGTTTCAATTGTCATGTTTGCGACCGGGCTCATTGTTTCCACATCATTTCTGTTTTGGTTAACTTTGGCCACGTAAAACATTCTCGCCTTTACCTATTTACATAAACATCTATTCCTCCTTCTACATACCATATATATCTATTTTTTATTTATTTGTGTATATACGTATTTAGGGCTGCAAAGATGCGACAGCTGTTGGGTCCAGACGGAAAGAAGTTTTGTTAGCTGTTAAGGCAGACTGCCTCTACATATACAGGAAATACATATATATTTCGGTATATATAATGTATATAGGAAGATAAGGGCAGACACAGACGCTGTGAGAATATGTGGCCACATTATTATCTGGCAAGAGGCGACGTCGACGACGACGGGGTGGTTTGCTTTTGCTTTATTTTATTCCTGCTTTTTTTTTGGTCCTGTTTCCTTTTCTATCCCGAAATGGAGCAACATATCGGTCTCTGTGTGTGTGCGTTTATGTGCTTGTAGGCTGTCATGTTAACAAGGAAAAAGAAAGCTTTTCCAGCGTGTGCGCACAACCTACACACACTCATACACGTCTCCTTCTCCGTACAAACATGGCCGGATATTTGAATATTGTATTTGTGTGCCTGCCCTCGAAAGTGTGCTACGATTTTATTTTGCCCTTCTCTTTCTTGTTTTTTTGTTTTTGTCAACACATTTTATTTGTTATTAATAATGCAATTGCATTTGATTAGCTTTTTGCGGCATTATTTACTCTTTGATTAAGCTGCGGAGTTTTTTCATTTCATTTGGTTGCAATTGCACGGCTTATTTCCACCTGTTTATTGTTATCGTTGCGATTATTTTGATTGTTTATTATCAATATTTGCCAGGCAATTCATTAATGGCAATTTATTGCCATTCAATTTATGCAAGTTCATTGCGGAATTGCATTCATTATGATTGAAATGTATTAAGTTGGCTTACACAACGGCTGAAATGGTTAGTTTGGCCAAGTTAAGGCTTATCAGTGATTATTATTAAAAAGGTTAGTTATCGTTGGGGAAATATCGCTTATTTATCGCATATGGGTCAGCACAGGCAATATATTGTTAATATTAGTCATGGAGAATCGATAACAAATAAGAAAATATTTAATAAGTCCTGTAGAGCTGGAAAAACATCGATGTTTAAGGCAGATATATCGATTTTACTTCGATACTTTTTCAGCTTTATTAGGTAGGCAAATATTTTGTTAAAATCGGAATATAATATGTCCCCGAATTTCTTCTTAGTGTACCCAAACATTTATTTGTACTATATTCCCTCCACAATTTGTTATCAAAACAGGCCTCTCTTCCTCCCACCCGTCATTGCTACCGCTGCTTCCCTTTTATTCATTAAAAACAAAATTAAAATAAAGCGAGGCAACCGCATTCTGCTAATGAAATAATTAACTTAAACATAAAAAGTAAATACTGGCCGAGAGGGACATAAAGCCTGAAAGAGAGCGGGACGGCAAGTGAAACCGCAGTCGGCGTTTGACACAATTCATTAAGCTTAATGAAGACAACGGAAAGAGACGGCACGAGCCTGCTTGTCTAGCTGTTGCGTTTAATTAAAATTCAAGTGGCATTTTCTGTGTCATCCCCTCCGGAATTTCCAACAAATCCCCCTTGGAACCCCTCACGAATCCGGTGAAACTTGTGCTTTAAGCATATAATCGGGCATAAAACAGGCCATAAAACATTGCACAAGGCTCCGGGGGCTCCAACAGACAGAGACGGCAACAGTAGGCACTTAATGAGGCGGCAGACCACCTGTATTCGCATATATATCCCTTACCTCTGGGGTGTATAAAAAGGTGCGGATTATCCGCCTCACAGATTGTACGTGTGTGTTAGTTTCTGGATGTTTACTGCTCAGCGAACAGATTGGCATAAACATTTTACAAGATTGTTATATCAACGTGAGAAACAGCGGGCAATTATGAGGGTCTGCAAGATGCAAAAAACAGTCTCCTTTCCACATTGATTTATAACAAGGACAAACATTTTAATTGGTTGGTAATTTCGAAAGCTTATTGGACAATTTTATCGAGCACTAAAACTATGTGCCTGGGTGCTGGTGAATTTGGTTGATTAAAATTAAAAGAACCCGGAATTTATGCTCAAGTTAAAAAGGAATTATTTTGTTACCCTTAACAAAATAATTTTAATTTCAACGTGTACAAAAATATACAAAATATAGGCAAGTATCCAAGACATTATAATTTACCCAGACAAAAGTCTCAACTCAATTTCTTTTTAACCTTTTAACTTCCTTAGAAGTTCTATCTTTTCCATCAACATTTGGTGTTAACGATTGTCTCGATTTGAGCCATGCCTTCCTTAATTTTTCTGCCATAACACCCGATAATAAATGACATTTTAATATTTTCAATAAGGGAAACATTTACACAAAACAGCACACGCCCACCTTGACTTCAGTTACCACCCCAGAAAAAAAATATTAATGCCGATAAAAATATTGGGTTTAGCAAGGAAATAAATGCGGAAAAGGCGGCTTAGTTTGGCAAAACCGAAATTGTAATACACTAACACTTCTTATTAAGAAATAAAAGAAAATAGTTTCTTATGGAAACGTAAAGTCAAACAGATGATAACATTTAATCAAGGACCTTTCAACCTCAGTATTATTTTTACAAAAAACATTTAGTAATGGAAGATTTTTAAAACTGTTTCGCGTTTATTGAAACTATCAAGCTACCTTCTTATAAACTAAGCAAATTATCCTTCTTCTATATGAACTATACTCTTGTAAAAAATATATAACCAAAGCTCGACTCTGACCAAAGTTAGGGTATACAAAAATACAGCAAACGAAAAGAAATCGACTAGGAAAAAGTGCAAATGCAGCGATGCCAACAGGGTGACTTATGCGATTATAGACAACTGCCGCTGACTCCACCGGCGGAAAACCAGGGGCGTTCGTCGGGGCAGCAGCAACAGCAGATAAAAAGGGGGCAGCAGGAGGAAAAATCGCCCGCTGCCATTTCCATTTCATTGCATTGCTTTTGAGGGCCGTGACATGAGCAAATAAACGCTTCATATTTGTCGGTTATTTATGAGGGTCCTTGCAGGGACGCAGCTGCCAACCGGCGAGCTGAACGCGTTCGGGCTGTGCCGAAAGAGAATAAAAAAATTATCACTGCTACAATTTTTCTTGCAAGGGATTACGCTTGTTACATTGTGCGGACGATGGGGGGTCCACCACATCCAACAGCGAAGCTCCGAGGGAGCTACCCTCGAACATCCTATTCCCCCTTTATTGACAAGACTTGTTAAGCTCCAGAATTGTCTGCGAAAAGCCAGAAAAAAACCAAACAAAACAAAGAACAATATATAAATTTAATGTCACACACATTTTTATTTGAAACGGGCTTTCTGTTTTCATAATTCGAGCATGACAATCAAACTGGGCCAGAGTAGCAGCTGAGATGAAAAGCTGAATGGAAAAGCTGGTGAAAAACCATAAAAATCTGATAAGGAATATATAGGAAGGTTCTTGGTTTGAATTTAGGTTTGATTTTGTTTAGAGTTAAGTAATGTTAAGACCTGCAAGCCCTTATAAACAATTATATTAATTGTTTAATAACCTTTTTGATTTGTTATAATATTTTATAGATTAGAACTATCTATATTAGTGAGTTACTATTTAAAAAATAACCTATGAAAGTTAATACAACATGTAACCCGTTTTCTGCTATTTTTCTTACATTTCCTTTATTTAATTTTAAATAAAAAAAATCGTATACAAATACATACATAAATCCCTACCTAATTTTTAGCTTTACTTTAAATTCCCTGACTTTAGTGTGAAATTTTCTCACCTTAAAACTTTAAAATATTCTTCAATTACAATCCTCTTTCCCTCAATCCCTGCCAACCCCTCATCCCATCATGTCAGGTCATTTTTCATAGTGCAAGGGTTTCGACAAAAATAAAAAAAATATCCTTATCTATATGAAAGCTGTTAGAAATAACAATTTAAATTAATAATTCTGAGCAAATGGCACCAAAGTATCATAAAGGGACACAAAGTTTCAGACCCAGAGTTCGCACACACCACTCCACACACACACACACACCATCCAACCCCCTCATTTGGTTTTTCTGAGGACAACGGCTGTCTGTGGCTTTTACCTTTTTACCAGACCTCATTTCCCTCTCGGGTTGGGTTCGCTGCCTCGTGCATATTTAGTTAAATCATTTCACATAATTAGGGATCATTTAATAATGGGGTGACATTAATTGAAAGCACACACAACCCACCACCCGCCCACCAGTGGCAGCCACCCCCTTTTACACTGCCCATTCCCACGGCTACCGTTTAATTTTATGACCGCCCTCCGCCCATGTCCACTTGACTGACTTTACGAGCCAAACGGGGCACGTAGCTACCTCCCCCCTGGAGGAGTGGGCGTGGTCTGCTTTTGGCCCACTTGCCTCGCTTTTATTGGCCTCTCGTCGTCGTCGTCGTCGCTTTGGCTAATTGATTTTAATGAAGGCTCCCGACAACGACGACGACCCTCGACGGAAAAGTTTTGGTCCTCGTCCTCCTGCTAGTCGTCCTACCATAAATTGCTGCGGTCAATTTCGGTTTGTTAATTGGACAAACGTGGGCAGAGGGATTTTTTCTCCGACATTTTGTACATATATTTTGTACCCAATTAATTAGTCTGCAATTATTATTCGGCTGGGAAAATAATATTAGCCAGCAGAAAGGAATATAAAACTTATAGTAAAACTTTAACATTGTGCAGAAGTTTATGATAGGAATAAGAAATAGTTGAAGTTAAATAAAATACCAACACATCTTTTAATTCAAGTAAATATTAGTAAATATCTTAGGTCTCTGTATTAGTGGCCTTCAAAAATCATTTCATATTAGTTGACAACCCCTAAACACCTTTTCCAGTGTCCCGAAAAACTTTCTTCTTCTCAAATTAGCAGCTGTCGCCTCGTAAACAATTAATAAATGTCAGAAAACTTTTCAGCCGCAACAAGGAGGAAAACCGATTTGCAACCACCCTTAGGATGCGCTAACAACTTTGTCCACATCTTTACGGCGCGACATTATTTAACAATTCATAATTACAATATTTTTTGGGGGGTACATATTTTGGAGAAATGCTTGTAAACAAGGTACTCAAAGTGTTTCAATTGTGGAAATACGAAAAGTTGTTGGGGCATTGTGGATACTGAAAGTAGAAGTCGCTGAATCGATAAATAAAAAGCGGTTGTAATGGAATAAAATTCATGAATCTTCAATATAAAATACTTAACTTTTCTAGTAAAGTTTTAATATATTCTAAGCCTTAATCTTACTGTTTTTAGTCTGTAAACTTTTATATTTTAAAACGTTCCTTCCTTCCATCAATATATTTATTACTTTACTGCTTTTCTTATAATTATAATAATATTTATTTATTATTATATTTATTTTATTATTAATTTTTTAATATTTATTTATTTATTAATTTATTTATTAATATTTATTTTTTCGCCCATTTCAGTGTCCGCCAATCTGTCGCAATCGCACCAGCATCATCCTTCCAACGACAAGGATGGCAAAAAGAAACACACCCGCCCAACATTCAGTGGTCAGCAGATCTTCGCCCTGGAGAAGACATTCGAGCAAACCAAATATCTGGCCGGACCAGAGCGTGCCAAGCTCGCTTATGCCTTAGGAATGTCCGAGTCGCAGGTTAAGGTAAGCTACATCAAAAAATATATACATACATCACTTGAAACTGCCTCCAAAAGAGAGACTCAACTCTAACCGTTGGCCAAATGCAAATTAAAAACTCATAAAAATGGCGGATGAGGCAATCAACCCGAACACAAACAAGTAAAAAAAACAAAGAAGAGAAACTGACTCCCAAAAAAGGTAGACAGGAGTAAAGACAAACTCCGCTTTATTTTGCCCCTGACTTTTCTGACAAATTTGCATTTTTATTGAAAGGCAAATCTCGTGGATTTCAAGCCTTACCCCGAAATACAAAATGGCGCCAATGGGTCTCAATGGTCCCCCGCGTCCCAAAGGCTTAGTGCAATGTGTTGTCCCGAGCCCACGCAACACCGTTTTAAAGTTCCTTTTTTTGCCCCATCTACCAAAAAAAAGGAAAAAACGAGGGGGGAAATGTTATCAACAAATAAATCCTTTGTGTCGTCAAATTTGTTGTCATCAACTTTTGTTGTAATCCGACCCGGGGAAACGCACGTGTCACGGTTTCCGTCGCGTGTGTCGTTTGGGATTTTGTATCTTCCACCGCGTATCCGTATCCGTAT
>VNJM01001156.1:0-171834 GCA_008042475.1 Drosophila kanapiae
ACTTAGAAAGCTTTGTAATGCCCCCTGGTACATGCGAAACAGGGATATAGAAAGGGACTTAAAGGTTCCCAAGGTTGGCGACGTAATGCAAACAAATGCATCCCACTATGAGCAACGTCTAAGATGTCACAACAACAATTTAGCAAGACGTCTTCTAACCCTACCAAGAAAAAGAAGACTAAAAAGGTGCCATCCAGCTGATCTCCCTTCCAGAGTTCTCAATTAATTAATGGAAATATATAAATAAAAAATAAAATAAAATAAAATAAAAATAATAAATAAATAAAATGTATATATTGTAAATGTATAATGTAATTATTGTAAATTTTATTTAAGCAACAGCATCACCCTGTGACTAATTTTTGTTTTTCCCCCAATGTACAACCAGATTAAGTTGCCACTTAGGTAGCAGTACACTAGTTTAAATAAATAAAATAAAATAAAAATAATAAATAAATAAAATGTATATATTGTAAATGTATAATGTAATTATTGTAAATTTTATTTAAGCAACAGCATCACCCTGTGACTAATTTTTGTTTTTCCCCCAATGTACAACCAGATTAAGTTGCCACTTAGGTAGCAGTACACTAGTTTAAATAAGTAAAATAAATATACACCGTTTTAATAAAAAAAAAAAAAAAAGATCTTCAAACTCGTTCAGCATGCTCGATCGCAACGGAGTTGGAGTTGGAACAAGTTGGACAGGCTTTAACCCCCGATCGATTGCATGTTCGAGACGAACTTGAACTTGCGGAGGTATTTTTTTGGTTCGACTTTATCAAGCCATTATTTGATACCGGCACCGGTAGGGTATACCGGTACCGGATACGAGCGTGTCACAAAAGGCCCGGCCAGGCTTTATGTTTTTATATTCTCTTATTTTGGGGTTGGGTTTTGGCCCCTGTCCATTTGCAGGCTGGAACAATAGGCCTATGGGTTCTCTGTCTCATCTATAATTTCATACCCAACTTGGTCGCACATGCAAAACACACGCAATGAGACAATGGGGACAGTCCGTTGGCTTTGTGCGCACAGTAGAATAAGTCATTAACACCTGAACTGGACGCAGGCTCACTGAACTGACAGATCAGATATCAAAGTGGGTAGATATTGGATGAAACAAGGAGGAGGGGTATCAAATGAATGAATAAGGAAGGAAAGGGTGCGATGTCCGGGATGGAAATCAATATATTTACTTTGGAAATAGGATAAAATTCATTCTGTTCTCAATGGTTTGCATTAAATTAAATTTCTAAAGTTTCGATTTTTATTTAAAATATATTTTCTGAGCAAACTATGTATTATATTACTATAAAGGTAACTTATTTGTCCTTGAACTATATTATATCATATACTTATATTCCCCTAATATATATTACCATCTTGTCATAAAATGTCTCTTCTTTATGTTATTTTATTTATTCCTTAATTAACCTCGTAATATCCTTTATTGACCCATCCATTAATGCCCTAATTAACCTGGACTTTATAGCTTCTTATGGAAGCCAAGACCTGTTCATCTGTTGTCTCAACAGTAGACACCCATTCCCTATAGGCAACAGCTGACCTAATCGAGCCAGTGAGTAACTCCCCAACCTTATCATTAAAATTCAATTCGATTTCTTAAAGGTATGGCGAAAGATGAGGAAAACCCTCGCATCACTTCCCATTTTTTTTCTTTTTCTTCTTTTCACTTCCTCTGGCGCTACACATCTTACCCTTTATCTTAGGTACCTGAACCTCTTTGGGATCGCTGCTCCCATTTGCAACGCTTTATTAACCGTATTGCGTCTAGTTTTCCTTTTCTGTTGTTATTTTCTGGAGTGCAACTCTTCATCTCCCATTTCCAATGTTGGCCATAACTTTCTATCCATTGTTTTTGAAGGGCCTATGGGACGCGTATTCCTGCTCTTGCCCCGCCTGAGGTTGGTTTTTTTTATGGTCGTTCCGCTAGTCACTCAAGCGCTCAACACCTCATAATTCTATTGTCTCTCGACCTGTCCCGCGTCTGTTTCTTCTGCCGTGTGTGAGTTTGCATACATAATCACGATAATCAGCTTCTCGGCTTCGTCTTCTTGTCCCCTCGTTAACTTCACTTTCTGCTGCCACTTCTTCTTGACTAGTTTTTTCTTCTATATTTCTTCTTATTTCATTTTACTTCTTCTCCTTTTTTTGTTTTGTTCAAATTATGCAAATTTTTCTCTCTCTCTGTTTATGTGTCGCCAGTTGACGACGCACTCCACCCAGATTTTTTTCAGCTCTCAGAGTGAGTTTTTTTTTTCTCTAGCTTTTTTATGATTTTTTAATTTGCAGCTCACTTGAAAGCGAGGTTCTCTGGGCACACTCTCTCTTTCCCTTTCTGCTTGTGATATTCCCCTTTTTTGTTCTAATTGTCATCTCAGGTGTCAAAGGCGCCTGCGCACGCGTTTCTCACCCCAAAAAAAAGGGACAGTCCTCAACCCTCTGCACTCACATTTTTTCCCTTTTAGGGGTGAGTACCCATAAAAAAATCCTTTTCTCTTTTTTTTTGGTTGAAATTCAGTTTGAATTTATAATTTTTGGTCTAATATATTCTCTCTGAGGTTCATTATGATTTGTTCGCCCAATTGGCAGAGTTTGATTTGTAATAATTTTTTTTTTGCCTAAAAATGTGAATTTGTATTCAAAAAATTAACATATTTTTTTTTGGAATTTTTATGTTCCTCAATTGCCAGAAACAAACCATAGAGAATTTAACAAAATAAACTATAAAAATAAATAAACTATTTTTCGATAACAATGGCTTGGGGGTTTTCTAAAGGTGGTTTTATGTGGTCTATATATGGGTTAATGATTTGATTATAGACTCTTTTTAAAATATATAATTATGATCAAAGTTAATTTATAGGGGAAGTTGTAAGAATAACTTTATTACTATATCTAAAAACTATGTTAATATTAAACCTATTTGTTTTCCTTAGAAATTAGTATTAATATTATAATAATAAATGTTATATATTTCAAACAAAACCAAACTGTCATTCACAAATTAACGACCTTTCCCTTAATATTCACCCCTCATGTCATCATATATTCATTGTTCTTGCTTAGCCCCTTTCCCATGTGACCATGACATTGATAGCAGACATTAACCCATGACTAACTAAATTCGCCCCCCTTTTCATGGCAGTCAAATTCCCAGGCAAAGAGCTGAAAAAGCTAATTCATTTCAATGAAAATTTCCGCAATTACAGAACGAAATTAAATGTTAGAAATGTTCAACGGTTCTGTAGATGTATATATATTTTTTTATCCCATCCAGTTAGGCTTTTCATAGGGGGCGGCGGCGGCTGTTAAGGGAGGCTGTCAGTCAAGCAGACGCCGCTGCAGCAAAGTACATTAACCCATGTTGTGTGGAGGCCTCACTCGAGTGGGAATTGCTTGGGGAAGGCTGTCGTCTAACCCCACCTCGTTGCCACTTTACCACCCCCATTTTACCACCTCTTCTACCCCCAAAGGCCACTCATGGTGGGGCGGATGGGGGGGAACGAGGCGAAGTAGCAGCCACAAAACGAGAGCGACAACGACACCCTTTGGAAACATTTCTACTGCTGATTGTATATGCGTGCGTCAACAGTCGAGGTCAGAATAATAATAGTTAGAGCCATGAGAATTCTAGTAAAAGCCACTAAAAAAATCGTAAAGAAAATTCAGCCTTTTATATAAATATATGTATATATTTTGTGATGTATGTATCTTTGAATATTTAAAAGAATTTCACTTGAAAAAATCAAGGTCAGATGGAAAGGAGAGTCAGTAAGTTATGGGGTCACATGTCTAAAAAATATTTAAAATAAAACTATGAATCAAAAGATATTAAGTACTTTAATAAGATATTCCTATGTTCCTAAATTTTCTCAATTTTCGTGACCTCTTCTGTGTGTATATATTTTTTTGCTCGACTATGCATTAATGTGGAGCTATATGTAGATATTCAGGGAGTTAGTTATGTAGATTTGCATGTTTTTGTTACGCTTGTTAATTTGCTCCAAATGCTTGGAAAAAAAGAAGAAAAGCTGGCATATTGAGTGCCACGAGGGCTTAAGCTAGTGGAAACTGATTTGCACAGAATTCCCTCCATTAAAGTGAAAGCGTCACGTTAAATTATGCATTTTGTATAATTTTCCAGGTATTATATTACCCTGGTAATTTAGCATGGTGTAGGGAAATATGGATTCTAGACCGAAGCCTAAACCTCATTGAGTTTTTCCGCAGTTTCCCCACCACAATTTGAGCATTTGCTGCATTGGCGCATTTTTGCAATGTTTCCGTTTTGAATTCACTTTTCATTCCCCCACGACAGCTCCTATTTTCCCGCCATTTCCCCCCAGCCTTTCTGCAAATTAACAAACCGAGTTGAGCTTCGTCCTGGGCCGAGTTCAGGGAGCTGCGAATGGCGAAATGCAAAATGCCGCTGAAACTGTCTCGCGAGTGTCTCGGCTTCTCCCTCCCTAAATCAACCTCCGCTTTTCCTCTAGGCACACATAATTAAAACGTCATCGCTGCTGTCGTATTTGTTGCTGCCGTTGTTGGTATAATAGTCAGCTCTTTTTGTTCGCTCCTCTGGGGGAAAAGCGAGGATATTATATCAACTTTGCCGACGCGGAGGAGCTTCATGTGCCGTCGTCAGGAGGTTATAAATGCGTTTCACTGCCCCCAAGAAGGTGAGGGAAACGACGACTATATTGGGGTAGGTGCTTGGCTTTTAGTATGACAAAAAAAAATCAAGTTAAAAGTTAAGGAAGACTTGTTCAACCTGTTCTAGATATATATTTACATATTTTACTTGTCAGATCAATTTCATATTTTAATGCTTGCAATTAAAATGGATTTTTAACATCAATAAATGCAAGTTTATATATTTATAATAGAAAGAGCTAGAAATTAAAGGTATCTCCATAATAAATAAATATTTTCTGTGATAAAGGCAACTAATAAATCGAATTTGAAGCCCTTTAAGCACAAAATATTTCTTTCTTACTGATTTAATAATTTCTTTATTATTTCTCTTGTTGATTTCTATTGGCAGCGTATTTCCTCTTCGTTAATATGAATTTATCTTTCAATATAGCTACCGTAACCAGAGGCAAAGCACTTGAACAGGTTCACAGCACTCCCCACCCTATAATTCACCCCTAGAATTTTCACATTTAATGAAATTTAAGCAGCCCCCTGCCAGTTTACAAGCTCTTGTGCCCATTGAGAGTTCATTTTCTTTCAGTGCACTGCAGACTTGGCAACATTTTTTTTTTGTACCAAGAAAACAGAGTGTGGGAGAATCCTGTTGGCTCAACAATTCACAAGGATCCGAGTTTCTGCATAATGAGAGTGCCGCTTGAATGTTTTCAGGAAGTTCAGGCAATCGTTCAGTGAATTTCAACAGTTTTCGAATTAACTAATTTGTGGACTTCATTTGCATATATTGGGTATCGAATGTTCGTTCGGCCCAAACTGGTTTCGATCGCATCTCACAGATAGGATTGAAAAATGAGAATCCAATAAAAGCGGAGAGGTCGAGGTTAGGGGTTAAAGAGCCTGTGCCAAAGAGGAGTGGAAATCCAACATGCGGGCCCCGGAGCAAGTTGCAGACAGAGAGCCAAACAGTGCAGTGTCCCTACAATTTTCTGCGGCGAAGAGTGGGAAAGAAGCAGAACCGAGCCGACAGAGAGAGAGAGTCCTTACAAGTACGCAGACAGGCTGCATTAAAGGGTAAAAGAAAGTTTACTTTAACTTTAACGAAGTTACGATACTCTTGAGTTAAAATAAACTCAACTATGTCTATTAAAATTTAAAGGAAACTTAACTAAGCTGGTGGCTTAAGCTGGTTTAAAAGTAAATTAAGTGAATTTGAATTTGTAATAAGTCTGAGAACCTTAATGGCCAAGTTTCCTTGGTCAAATTTAGGGTAGAAAATGGCTATTCATATTTCTGGGGAGGTATAATATATATTTACTAAAATATTAATAATTAAAATATATAAAAAATGTATATAATACATTTTATTACTATATTTAAAGACACTTCCCTATATAAAATAGAGTATTTCTTTAGTGACAGAGACAGTTATATGGTGGGGGCACATTATTTCATCAGCGTTGACAATCTCATCATGAAGCAGAGTCGGACGTATTTCGATGTCCTGGCTCTTTCGTATGTCCTCTGTGTATCTGTGTCTGTGTGTGTATGTGAGTGCTGGCAAATTTACTATCACACGCCTTTAAAGCCAATTTTCCAGGCACCTCTATTTGCTGCCATTTGTATTTGTCCGGTGTCCGGAGTTAATTTTTTTAATTAAGTGAGCTCCCGTCCCGTGTCCCCCCTCTAACCATTGGCATTTCCAATTTAATTGCTTCGGACTCGCCCCCTGTTGCCATTCGGCATCATATGCAAAATAGCAAGAAATGTTTCCAACCCCCAGAAAAGTTTCGAGGCTTAACCTATTTATAGAACTGAATGAGAGAGTCTCCTCCTGCAGTTTTCCCGACAAGAAGTCATCCGTCCAACAGACAAAAGTCACAAGTGGAAAAGCTTCTTCGAAATGTATTCGGTTGCTGGCGAAATTTTTGGCTCGCAATGCAAACGAATTTTCTCTTGGACTTTCGGCATCCAGGAAAGCCAATAATTAAATTATCTTAGCAATATTCTTGGAAGGAAGCTGGAGCGAAGAGGGAGAGCAGCTTACCCAAGGGCAAAATGGAAAAGTTGTTAGAAGAAGGAAATGCATTTCGGTTTAAAAATAATTCTTAAGGAAGAGTTATTTCTGAATAGGAATAAGAATATATTAAGCAATGAATTAAGTCCAATAATAAGATTAATCCATTCATGAATTAATTTAATTTTAAAGCTTATCTAAACTTAAGTTTTATTATAAATGACTTTAAAATCTTACTAATAATTCAACAAAGTGTACAAATGATATATAAATATACTATTTAATTCCCTTTGTAAGCTATTTATATTTTTTTTCGAGGAACTGTTCAAGGTAACATCTTTTGAAGTCTCACCTGAATTTTTCCACGGAAAGGTCTCTGTCCATTTTCTTGTTAAATGTCTTGGCAACGATTTTATTCTGACTTTCTTTGTGTTTCCATTTTTACAAGCTTTTCTTAAGTCTTAAGTTATTACCTTACTTTTATTTAACTAATTATTAAATTAAACCCTCAAACATCTTTAGTTTAAAACTTACACCGAATACTTTGTTTTGAAAAATATTTCTATATTTCTTTAAAAAAAATGCAAGACATGAATATCCTATTATGTTAATATCCCTACGCGTTTTATGATAATTAATTCTCCTTTTTGTTTAATGAGTCGTGACATGGATGGACGCGGTATCCTTGACACCATCGGCCCGTCGAAACGACATGTGCTAACCATTTTCCAATAAAAACGGAAACCGAAACGGGAACAGAAACAGTAACAGATATAGGAACGTGTCACAAAATGTGTTTTTAATTTGTTCAACTCATGCAGGGGTGTCAGGTGTAAAAATGCACTCTCCTTTTTTCTTTCTTCTTTTTTTTGTGTTGGCGGATTCCACATGGCGACCACACACGCTAGACCGCCCCCATCAATTTATTTTGGCCCTGTTTTAATTGCCTGACATTTCGGCTCGTTAGCGGCAGGAAAATTGCAATAATTGATGGCAAACAAAAATATTTTAATTAATTTCAATGAACGGACGAGCGAGATAAAGGCCTTATCTCCTGCTCTTATTTCTACTCCCCTTTTTTTGTATTCTCTGTTGTTTTTTTTGCATAGTAGAAGCCATTCTGTGTGTGTTTTATGGCCCGGCTCCTTGGCTCATTATTAAAGCCACCTTTTGTGGCTGATTTTATGGCTCTCTTCCAGTTGGGTGGCCTGAAAAGGTGTCCGAGAAATGGGAGTGTGCCATTAAAAGCCGCTCTTCAGGTGGTGTCAACTGGAGTGCCACTTGGCCGCTACTAATTAAAATTGCTTTTGCCATATATGCATGAGACTTGGAGCTTATAGCCTACATTTCAATCTCGCAAATTGATTGAATTATCCCCGAAATTACTTTGAATATTAATGAGTTTTTAAGTAGGCTGGTGGAGTCATAATTTGATTGCCATGTTTTTTCTTGTCACGAATTATTCATAACATTTGCTCTGCCAAAGAGACGACACTCACACTCACCGATTTGACTTTATTTTTCACATTTTTTTTTTGCTTCTTTCTTCTTGTTGGGCTTCCAAAAATAGACTTCAATTTGTGTGCCAAATTTATGGAAATGTTTTTGCCATGAAAAGCTTTCGCCTTGGGCACACCTGTGGCTAAGAAGAAGAAGCTGGTAAAGAAGATCCAGGAGCCAGAGAGTTTTCCTTCCCACACAGACGCACATTTTCCTTCATTTGTTGGCCCCTGGGGTCAGTTCCACCTTCTGCCACGCTTTTCCTCTACGGACTTTCTGCCCTGTCATTCCACTTTGACTGGTCATTTCTCATTTCGGCTATTACGCATTCTTTATTCCTGGCAGTAACATCCTGGACCCGAGTGGGAGTTGAGGTGGTGGGAGAAAACACATTGTAACTGGTCAGCCCATTTTAATTAAACTTCAATTTATTTTATTGCAATATTTATCGCCTCCTGGGCATATGGAACAGACCATTTCATGTAACTCACTGGGAAACATTGTAATTAGAAAAGGAAAAGGTTGCAAAAATGCAGAGAGTAAATGGAAACGAGCCTAGTCCCTTTTGGGAAAACTCGATTTAAAGCTTAACCTAATTTTTGTAGAATTATAATTTCCCAATGAGTAAGAGGCCTTGAAATAAGTCTAAGTCCTCAAGATTTATTTACTGCCATAACAGAATTATTTAAGTAGGCAGTTCTCTGAACTCGACTCGGCGTGATATTCCCGCTCCAAGCCTCCAAGGCGAAGATCTCCTCCCAGGAGGCCATGAAACATCGCCCTTTGTCGGGGGAAAAATGCATGACCGACCATGCAAAGGTTCACTGGGAGGCGATAAAACATATGACGGCGCAGCAAGCACATTGCAATTCCATTTTCCCAGAGTCCCATGACTGCGGGTCCTACGTACATAGGTCCTTATCAATTGCCTGTGATGGTGACAAGTTTCTCACGTTTTATCGAGGAAACTTATTTTCTTTTTGTTTTTCTGCGTTTCGGTGCCTTTTCGATGGCAACCAAAGTTTTTCTGTATATACATTTCTTGTGCTATTTGTTGTCGCTGGCTGGCATGACAGGCGACAAACCCACAAAAAGAAACGCCCAACACTTGGGCGAACAAGTTGATATTACTTTATATCGGCGTTACCTCTTTCCAACCAGCACTTTCTGCATCCATAAATATATATATATGTGTGTGGCAGCATCTTTGCCACATTACCACATTTATCAATAAAGTGTGCTAGCAATATTCCAACTTTTCGGATGGATCTCACGATGTGGAGGTAATGCCGCTGGCAGTTTTGCAGTTTGCAATTCGCAATTCGCACAATGTCCCGCTATCTGACGTTTGACAGTGGGCGGTTTTATGTTTCGGTTTTGGGTACCAGCTCCATCGTTTGCCGCCTGTCAACAACATAAATAATATTCGAAGAAGTGTGAAGGAATGCGAGACAGTGCCAACTCTGCCAGCGGGCAAAAATGAGATGGTCGGGCGATAGAGAGTGTTTGGGGGAATAGCAAATACTCTTTGTCTTTTTTATAATATTTTAATATAAGGGTATTTTATAAAAATGTAGCTAAACTGTGTTAGCTAACCTTTGGTAACTATCTAGTCTTTATAACTATGTTTAGTCATGAAATTATTGTCCATATTGAAATGTAATTAGGAAATTTATTGATAGAAACAAAGATTAAGGATCAAGGGAAGTCAATAGGTAAATGATATTAAATAGTAGATACTCTAATATACTCTCTGGCTTAGTTAACCTTTGGTTACTGCATATTCTTCATTATATAGAGCTTCTAAAGTAATCAGAATTGAGTGACAAACTCCTACCGATAGCTAACATACCCCAAGCCAAAGCGTTACTGCTGACTGAACACTGCATATCAACGACAAAATATTGAATACAATAAAATATTTATTGAATTACGGAAGCTGTTCGCTGTGATTCGAGAGTGTTTTCCCTACCCAAGTTCGATACACATAGTTTTGTGGGTGGCGATTGTATGGAATGACGGAAAACAAGTTGTTACAACCTCGTTATTATTGGCTCTCTGGGAAATTATTGGTTTTCCCTGGAAACCCAACCTACTCGAGACATTTTACTCACAACTGCAGCCAATCAGAAGTTGAAATCAAATTAGAATTCCAAGAAGTCTCAACCATTTTGCTTACCTGAAAAGAGAAGTAAATATAGAATTAATTGGTTAGAAAATAGTCAACTATTTGTGATTATTATGAAAGGAGCTACAGTTCAATTTAATAAAGGTAATAAGTCCTGCTTTAAGTTCTCAAATCTCCCTCCACTTTATGGGTTATTCGATAGGGTTAGTTGATGTTTGGAACGCTTCACTTGAAGCGGATTTCGGCGAACTCAACTAATTACCAAGTGAACTTCTACGGGTTCGAGCTAGGGGTCAGACTTCAGACATTTCCCCGCCTAAACACACTTCCTTTCCTCCTCATCACACCCATTTTTTGCCCCATGCCACGCCAACTTCCGCTCCACCTCTCCAACTTCCGCTTGTTGTCTGCCTTTCGGCCACTTCTTAGCCGCTCATCGTCTGCGCTTTAATTTTGCACTTCCGATTGTTGGCCAAGAAAACAAAAGCAAACAACGAAACAGTCAAAGACGCCTATTAATTTTCTTTTATTTGCCAGGAGTTAGTTGTTTTATATATTTTGTTTTGTCGGCTTGTCTTTGGATTGAGCAATGTTTTATATTGTTGTTGCTGGCTTTTGCAGTTGATTTTTGGCAACAACATTATTTTTGGAGCCACTTTTGTTGCTGTTACCAACAACTTTATTAGCAGCAACAAATTTTGTTTTGTTGTCGGTGATATAAGTTAAATGTAGTAGACCCCCCTCCCACCCGGCTGAATGGTTGAGCGATTTGGCGCCGATTGCATCGCATATAAGCCAAAATGGTCGAAATGTTGCAACATTTTCCACATTTATTCACGCGCCACATTTAGTTGTTGCTTTTGGGCCTGAGTAGGGTTTTTGTTTTGCTAGCTTGTTGTTTTCTGTAATTGTTGCTGTTGTTTTGTCTGCCATTGCATTAAATTAAATTACACGCTTTTAAGGTCTTTTCCCTTTTGCCTCCGCGGCTGGCTGCATTTTTGGTTGTACTTTTCATATTAACCGAAATTAGCCAAATTACATTTTTATATATTTTTTAGTTATTTTGCTTTGCAGCCATGTAATCTTCTTCAGTTTTCGGTGTAGGTTTTATGACCTTTTCCCGTTTCCCATTAAACATTTATATAATGCGAATTAAAATTTTATGACTGTGAAACCGAATAACGAGTGTTTACAATGGGAGAAGGAGGTGGTGGCTAATACAGATTGTTTTAGTTTTCCCCAAAAACGGAAAGTGTGTGTGTGTGTTACGGTACTGAAATAATGCTGAACTAATGGAATTATGTTTATTGCTAAATTAAAATGGAATTTGAAATGAGGCTGGGCTTGTGCTTTAATGTAGAGCATAGGAAATCGTTTTTAGTTTAAGTAATTTATAATCATTTTATTAACTATATTTTAAGGAATTAAAACCATTTAAAGTGTACAATTTTATACATATATTGCAGATTCTTAAACAAGGCAAGAAGGCATGACTTTTCCCAAGTTGTTTGCAACTCCTGGCATTTTTAGGAAACCTCCCACAAACTCCACCTCCAGGATGTATCTTTTTCTTTGCTCCATAGCTATTATGCAGGTTTCTCCTGTCACTTTTATTGCTTTCGTGCTCCGTCCCCACTCCTTTTGCGGTCCAGTCCACTTTGTCCACGTAATTTCCCCTCGGACCTCGAGTCAACTTCTTGTTCGTGTGTCTGGGCATAATTCAATTTCTGGCTGCCCAAGAACCAACACCACCACCACCACCTTCCTCCTAACTGATCGATGTTCAAAGTTCTGGGCTTAAAGATTTATCGCCTGAATTATTAAAAAGTTGCGGCCAGCAAATCGTTTTTGTTTTCATTAGTTTTATGACGGACCCGATTGCCGTGTTCGTAGTTTGCATATAATTAAATTTATTTATTCAACTTTCTGACCAACCGCACAAGCGACCGAAAAAAAAATACAAACAAAAATAACCAGAACATTGTTTGCCATGAGTTTTGCCTGCCCCGAAAATTATTTTGTATTTTATTTACTCAACCATAAATGACATTTTTCATTTTGTCCAAATATTTCTGCTTGTTTATTTATCCATGAGGTTATTGTATAAGAGTTTGTTTATGTATATGCCAGATTGCTTATATAATTAACAGATAAATATAGTCTAAATTTTGTGTGCTTTTGGGGCTCATAAACAATGTGTGTGTGGGGTCACTGAGTTTATTCCTAACGTGTGGGGGCCAAATAAATTTTCGCTCATTTCGGCGTAAAGAATTTACACGGATGACTGGAAATATGGAAATTTTAAGGGCACACTTTAGAATTGTTTGTAAACTATTTTGCAATTTGCATTGGTTTCCGGGAAAACTGTTTTCTAGGAATTTCAATGAAATTCCATTAACAGGAAATTATTAAGTATGACGTGTTAACGAAACAGAATTATTTCCGAAAAGATAATATAGTTCTTACAGTTAGAATGCTTTGATTAAATTGGAAATTAACTGCTTAAAATCTGTACAACTTACTTGGCTAAGTAAATACATTTATATAACCTTAATTTAGCTTTGCTTCAATGATCGGTAATCAACATTTGCGCAGCGTCTCCCCGAATTCGTAATTGGGAATTTTAAGTTGCACTCTTTGACAACAGCAAAAACTTCATAATTAAAATGTCAGCAAAATATAAAAATAAACTGTTAGATAGTTCTTAGTAAAACATATCTGCATTTTTAGGTACCTTTCTTAAAAATAATTAAATCAAATGTTAGATAGTAAATACTACAAGAATAATTATATCTGCATTTTCAGCTACCTTTCTTATAAATTTTCATTTCGAGTGCAGGATAAAGGTTGACACATGCCCAGCGGGACCCTCGTTTCTTTATGACATCCATTCAGGCCCCCACTTAGCACCCGATAAAAGAAGGCAATTGAAAATGCTTACAAATGGAAGCCCCCTAACATTTCATTAGGCTTCGTTTCATTCGCATGCACCCTCTAATTTATGTATCGCAGATCGGGCCTGGACAGCGAGATTTTTCGTCAGACTTTGCAATTTGCTCGCTAATTGGCAAACACTTGCACTGCCAGCGATATTTATGGTCGGTTATTAACTAGCTAAAGCCGAAGCTATATAGCTTCAATCTGCATCGGCTCACTGTACACTGTGCAACATGGTCGCCACTCCATGTGAAACACGTGCCCATTAATCAGTGAGAAAATCGCCGCTGGCCAATTCGGACCCACTTTGGAAATAAATAAGCCGACAAAAATTGGCCGTCTGTCACATTAAGAGTGAGTTGGCTGAGGAGAGGAGGAGGAGAGTCGAAGCTGGCGGTTTTCGGAGGTGGCTGAAATCCGCTGGGAGCTGACAGCCAAGTTGTCAAACGGGGGCAAATGTAAATGCAAATTAGCCATAAGTCACCGAGGTTTCAGGACACGCTGAATTGCAGTTTAATAGATGGGAAAATGCTTCAAAATAACTCAAGAATAATTGGTGGAAATTAAAAGTTAAATGGTACAGAAAAATGTAACGAATTATAAGTATTGAAGAAATGATATAGGCAAGTAAATGCAAGGAAATATTTTATAAAGCCGTTTCAGACAGTTACCACTTTGTAGGAGTGTAAGACTGAGAGTCAGACATTATATTTATCAAGAATACATATTTTAAGTATATTTAAATATTCCTAATAGAAGTATTTTATATCAATTCTAAAAACCTATTTAATAGTATAAGCAAATACCTATTTATATAAAGCCTTTTGAGCATAATATAAATTTGAAAGCACTTGGGATGAACTCAAGATGATTCCAGCAGCTAATTCATGACTATCAGACCAAAACAGACTCCTGGGAACTGTTATTAAACCAGGCCAACTTCCCTGTGGAACCGCAAGCAATCCTTGCTGAGCTTAAAGGCACCATGGGGAGTTTGTTTGGAAAAATGCTTTTTAATTGCTTCGGCATTGTTTTCATTCATGCATTCGTTATCCGATTGAGTTTCTCAGTTGCCGTTTACTTCTTTTTGTTATTTTTTTTTCTTGTTTCGTGCCACAGAAATTGCATTGAAAATGCAATTTGCAATTGTCTCGGTTCTCCGTTGCACGCACGCATTTGATGCGTGTGTGCAGTTGACAAATTCGAAACCGAAATTCGCATAAAAATGCACATAAATAATTCTTTCAAACCAAATTGGGGTCTGCTGTTCGTTCTGTTCTGACCTGTCGCTTAATAGTCTCTAATAGGCTAATGGTAAAAAATGCACAATATTTTGTTTTAATTTCAATTTCCAATTGCCGTCAGCGAGTGGAAGCAATTAAAGGAAATTCTGTTAAAACAATGAAAACAAAAATGAAATTAACACGAAAATGCCAAGGGGTATTTGGTATAAAATGTGTCAGATACTGTTGCGAATTAATTAAAGTTTCTTTTATACTTAAAAAAATGCCAAATTGTTTTTATTAATATGTATTAAAATGTAAGGGATATATGTATACCTTTAATAAACTTTAAAATAAAATATAGAAAGCGTAAAATGGGGGGATGAATAAAATAAAACAGGATGGAAGCATCAGCGTCCCGTAAACAATGCGGAATGGGGCAAATAAAACAGTGGCTGGCAAAAGCATTCAGACACTTCTCCGTTTATTGCACTCTCGAAAATCCCCCCTCTACTCCCCTCTCACATTGGTCAGACAATTTGCAGTGTTGCCTCGCCTGCCAAATTTAACCCGGGGCAGCAGCTTCATTTTTTCAATTTTTTATTCGCCTTTTTTCGCATTTTTGCTTTCCATTTTAGTCGTTTTTGTTTCTCACATTTTCGTGCCGCACGCCATTTTCATGGGGAAAAACTTTGCTCTCTCTATATCTATTTATTTTTTTTTTTTTTGCAACACATTTTTCATAATTCTTGAGGCATTTTCCCAACCGCCGCCGACGCCGCCGTCGCCGCCAGACAACTGAAAAGTTTTTTCCTAGTGTGGAAATTATATTTTGCCATCATGTAATAATCTCCGTTTTCCTTCTCCATTTTTATGTGCTCTGCCAAAAAATATTTCATAGTTGCACTTTTTGGAGTTGTCCCCCTTGCCTCCATTTTCATGGTTTTCTTTCCACCGAAAACTTTGTTCGGAAAGCGTTCTGGAAAATTGAAGGAGAGGAGTCGAAGGGAGTCTCGAAAGTCATAAATATGTCGTCGGAAAAAGTCTATATCATGTATCTCTGTGGATGCCATACATTTTGGGCACAAAATGCTACAAAATCTATGTAATAACTTCGGCAACGGCAGAAAGCTCAACCGAATTTTGTGACCGAACATGTGAGAGGGTGAAGCACACAGTTTGCCAAAGAATATAAAAGGGAACTTGCCACTTTGTTGCACATTGGGGCAAGAGTGTAATTTATGCACATTTTTTGGGTTTAATTGAGAAGCCTTTGTTCGGTGACCTGATAAATAATAGAGTAGTGACTAAGTTTATAAATAGTTTTAATGAACAGAACACAAGGTAAATGACTTTTAAGTATGGAGACATCTAAGTATATATTTCTAAATATGTGAAATACATTTTAACCCATTTTAAAGATTTAAAGACCAAGTTTTTTAAATGGCTTTGCCTGAGGAAAAAGAAATACTTTTGCAGTTAGAATTGGGAATTGTTGTGCAACGCAAGGCGCTAAGAAGGCCCCTAGAGTTCTTTCCCAAAAAAAGATCATTTAAATGAAATTCCACATTCTAAGATTCATTTTTCTAAAAGTGTTCCACTGTCCCCAAATTGCTCTAGACTCTAGATACTCTTCACCACTCCTGTTGAATAGGAAAGTAGATAGCCCTAAAAAGCTGGGTGGAGTTGCTCTAGTGTCTCCTCTGCAACCACATTGTTGTCATTGCACAACTTTAAACACATTTCTCACATCATCACAATGGTGCTGGAATACTACTGATGGGGGTACGACAGGCCCCCAATTAGGCGAAGACCCCGGGAGAGTTTTCAATGGCCTGATGGCAGATAACTTCACGGCATCTGCTACGAAAAAAGATCGAATGCTTTAAATTCGGAACGGAACGGAACGGACTAAAGTCCCCGAGGTAAACAAAGGGGGAAAAGTTGGGGAGTTCTCAGGTCGATAATCGCACTGATGCCGCATACGAAATATGTGCAAAGGAGGGGCGTGATGCTGCCCCTCGTTTCGAGCCAATTGAATTGCTGATGAGCTTTCGGCGCCTCCTGCGACTCGTTTGAATTTAAAATGCAACCGCAGGCGGTACAATAATAGCATACGAAATGATGCGCCGATCTCCCAAATGAGGCAAACTCCCGTCTTCGCATCCAGTTTCCGATTTTATCGGCTTTATCCCTCCACAAATCCTTCACACTTCCTCGTAGCCTCGTTGGTAATCTAGAAAAGCTCCCTCGGCACTCGTTCAATTTGAATTTTCAATATCTTCCATGTATTTATTTATATATATATTCATATATATTTATTTAGATTGACGTCATCGGTAATGCGCATAAGATTTACTTGTTGCTTTTAACAATCGCCGGGCACGCCCACTCCGCCTCTCCGCCCATCTGACCACAGCCAGCGACGGAGACTAAGATGGAGTACAGTAATTACTCGTTGAATATAAATAATGGTCTACTAATTAATTTCTAGTAAAATGTAACTATATATTCGCCAAGCTGCTAAAGATTTCTAGTACATTTCATGTTCAGTTTGGCTACAAAATAAATTTATAAAAATATTCGCATATATGAGCTATTACATTTTTCTGGGAAATATATTTCACCCAAATTTGCTATGTATTTATTTTTATAGAAAAAGGTAGCTACATATTATGAAGAATTCCTAGAAAACGAATTTCGATTTATGAACCAAAAATACATCGGTTTAAACTAAATAAAAGTTCGTTTTAAAGAATTTCAAACGCCTGCAGCTAAAGTGGAATGTCTCTAGAGTAAAGCCAAAAGCAGATTGGAATGAGTGTGGAGAAGGTGGTGCAAAATGGTCGATCAACGTTGAGCAGAAAATAAAAATTGAAATTATGGTAAAACAGCTTTGAAACGCGCGAGACTTTTTGGTGTTTGACGGCGACTTTTATGGTCGACAAATGAATGCAGCACAAAAATTGCCCCAGACGAAAATTGAAGGAGACAGTCACAGACACGTAATTAGCCAACAAACCTGACCTCATGGAATAGGGGGGAGAATGGCGGCTAAAGGGGTACTGACTGTACGAACTACTGGCAGTACCCCCCAGTTCAGGCCTTAATCGAAAGTGAATTTGAAAGCCCATTTATATTTCGTTTAATTACAAACATCGGCGGCAGCCCAAAACGAATTCAGAATTACTTTTCGATTTTAATTGCGCGTTAATTAGTCTTTCCAATTAAAAGCCTCTCAGACTCAAGAGTTGGCCAAAATTAAAATAGGAGCTTTTAATTGTGCCCACAAAAAGAATCTTGAGCTTGAGCTGATTTCTCACTTTTTATTTGGCTCGGACTTGGAGTTTTGAAAACGAAAGTTTCCTATTTTATTGGCCGTTGCATGTGGCACGCCAAGAAAGCAACAGAAAGAAACACCTTCGCCTTCTTTTTAAAGGGGGGAGAGTCTTCTTTAAACCATTAAAAAGGTGTAAATTGTGGCCGGGCACGAATTGGTAATTGGTCAGGTTACAAAGCGATTTGAACTGAATCGATATGGAGAGAGATCCTTGCAATAAATTAAATTAACGTCTGACATAACTTTAAGAAACTTGTAATAAAATATTGTAAGTTATTTTGAAGGCTATGACACATACAATTGTTACATTAAGAATTTAATTATCTAATAAAGAAATATTTATTAACCTAACTACACTAATTTTATATTTCATTCAATTACTTCTATTTACTACAATTGATTTATCTTTTATCCGATACCTTAAGTTATGATTAAATTTTACAACATTTTGCAATTATTTGTCGCACTTTCAAGCATTCCCTTCTCTTAAGTCACAAATATATATTTCCTCCAAAAATATAGTCAATAAAAACCCAATCAAATCATTAACAATAATTTTATTTCCCACTGATATCTTTGACAAATTATGATCGAATCGCTGAGTTACGTATTAGTATTAACGATTGACCAACACCAAATGGACAATGGAAAGGCTTCTTCTTTCTTTGGCCAACAGCTCACATCGATCGCTTCCAATAAATTGCATAATTTTCCATTGATGCGATACGATGCGGTTTAATATGATGTGTGTGTGACCTTCATCTTGCCCAAATGCCACCCAACTCCAGCTGTTTTTACCCACCTGGACAATGAACTTGGTCGCCACTGACTTTCTTTTGTCCGATTTGCACGCCCCTCTTTCCCCCCTATATTTAATTCCTGAACTAATGCTCGCTAATCAATTTAACTGTCGCTCATTGGCTGCACTTGGGGAAAATGTGTGAACTTTGTTTATATTTTAAGATAAAAAAAGAGGTTACTTTTATTTAAAATAGAACTCGACCTTAATTTGAGTTAAAATGCTTTCCAAAATTTTATGAACTCATTAGGTAACTTTACAAATATTTATCATATAAAATAACTTACTTAAAATAAAATACTACACAGATTTATTTCCCGTGTAGCCAAACATATGGAGCGAGAAAAAACGAAACCGGTTGCTCGTTCCTAAATGCCTATCCGCTGGTGTTTCCACGGTAGCCGGAGCTTAGCCCGCTGGATCTATCTATCTTGGAGGTGGCTCAATCAACTGCCAACAGCCGAGAGCCAACTATTTTTGGTCCGCTGCCAGGCAGCAAAAACAACCACACGGTTTGCCAGGCGGCCGCATGCCAAAAACGCTTCAACTGGCGTCGGCGGCCGCTTTGTTGACCCACTGACTGAGATATGTGTGCATTGTCTATCTCAACAAGTATCTACACAAATATATGTATATATATATACATGGAGGAGGTACAGCAAAAGTTTGCCACTTTTTGTTGCCAAATGTAATTAACTTGTCCGGGGGAATACAATTTTTCAGCTTCGAGTATCAATTTAAGCCACCGAAATGGTTTACATCTTTTTAAGTTCTTTACTCAGCTGTTGTCAGGCCTCAGACACTTTTTAATAAAGTAAGCTTTGTAAGGAGACTATAAGATACTCTGTATTTATATTATGTATTACATGAATTTATTATAAAAAGGAATTCCTTAATTTACATTCTTCAAAAGTGTTTGTGAAATTATAAAAAGAAATTTGTGGTTTCAGGTTTGGCTTAAAGTTGGTTCAATTTTTCTCTACAGAATATCCCATATACTCTTTACTTGTAAAAGAGCTAACAACTTTTCACTCCCCCCAGAAGAACTTTTCCATTATTGAGTGGTGTAAAAAAAAAAGAAATAACAACATGAAGCGGTTCAATGACAACTCCCACTTGAGTTGTTCGGGAAGGCTGTCAAAGTTTTCGCTGTCGTTTATTATTTCCCTTGGTTTTTCCTCGGGCCGCTTCACCCATTTATGAAAATTGTCTGTCACATCAATTTGATATTTGCATCCATCAACAAACAAGGCACCGCAAAATGTAAAAGTTTGTGCAAGTGATTTTAACTTTTATAACTTTGTCATTTCTCGCCCCCGACTTCAGCGTCGTCGTCTTTTGTCTGCGTTTACAATTTCCAATTAATAATTCATAGAGATATCCAGCTTCTTCTACGTTGTTTCAGGCACCCAGAAAACCCCTCCGCCGTTCACACTTCTTCCAGTGAATTGCCAACACTTGTTGTCCAAAGTGTTTTTCATGGCAATTTGTCTGTGAGCTTCATGAAATCGGGAAGAAGTAAGGGGGAAATTTGTTTATGCTGTCTCGTAATTGGGTTAGCAGTGAAGGAGTCGGCCCGATGACGTCGATTGCATCCGTCAGATGCAGCAGCAGCAGCAGCAGCATCAGCGTCGCATACACCAGATGCAAGATACAAAATTCAGCAAGTGCAATGAATTGCCGCTGGCAGCTGGGCTTCTTTTCCCCCAAGCTCATCCCACTTCATTAGGAGAAATTGGATGAGCTGCAGATTTAACTCGAATTTCTCACACATTTTTTATGTTTGCTCTTTTACGAGACACTATTTGATTTATTCGCATGATTACGCTTTTAATGGCCATGAATATTTTGTGTTTGAAATCGAGTTTGTTTGCAGATTTTTGAGATTTCCTAGGCATTCCTTACGACTGACAATCCACTTCGTTTGGTAGGTGACCTGGATTTTGTCATTTGTCAGAGAGAGAGAGTCGGAAATGGATTTAATAATCTTATTGTGTCTTTCATGTTTATCTTCCGGAATAACATAATAATAAAAACCTAAAGAAATCGAATATATATATATCTTTACAGAATCTTGTCCCTATTTTTTTATAGACATATTTCGCACCTCTAAACTGGAATTCCCATTCCAACCTGAACTAATTCATTCAAGCATTAAACACGTTCCCCATTTCTTATTCCCCACATCCAAAAAAACATTTTCCATTTGGCTAATTTCCCAAAAAGATGCTACACGGTAGCTAAGTGGGATAGATCTTTAGATAAATCTTCGATGGTCCAAAAACCCACCGAACTTCACCATAAAAACCTCATGCATAAGTCATAAGTAAGACAGCTTCATGTCCAAACTTCCAGACAAAGACAGAAGCGGTTTCTGTTTGATTTTATGTACTCTTTTCCTTTTCTTTTTTTTTTTTTTTTGCATAACCAACAAAGGTGACTTTTGTTGAAGAGCAAAAATGGTAAATAGAAAACAAAAGTTACATCAGTTTGTCTAGGGTTTGGTGGGCATAAATTAGCGTCAAACTGTGAATACAGGGCCGGCGGTACTGGTAGTGGGTGTGAAAGAGGGGACACATCTCACCTTTCTGGGCCGAACCGAAATGGAACGTTGCCCAGAAGTTTTGCCCAATTAGTCGACGCATCAAAGCAAACACCCAGACGAAGTCAGTCAGCCAGGTTCACTGGCACGGAAAATCACCAGAGGCCTATGCTACTACGGTCCCTATTTTTTGTTTTTCCTACACTTAGAACAAACAGTTCTGAGTGGAGTTTTTACAGGTTAAAATTCGAACTCTACTTGGGAAACGTGGTATTGTGTTTAAAAGTCTTAAATAAAATGAAAGAACGCATCGAAAAAAAACCATATAATAGTGAAGTAATATGAAATAAATAATGGCCTTAAAATATTATTATGTCCATTGAATAAAACATACAATATTTGTACATGAAAGTCCTTATTTTTTTATAATATATATACTTATATTATAGTTTTCATCAGCTTATATTTTAAGGCATTCAAAATATCTCTCTAAGTGCACCGTTCCCTCAGGTTGTTCTTTCTTTTCGCCTCACTCTTGTTTCGTGTTTTTTTATTGATTTTCCTTGGGGCGTTCGCTGCCTTGACATTAATTTAATTGTTGTCAGCATCTTTTGAACTCTCCTCCCACTCATGTGTCAGCTGTCAGAGCGCGGTAATAAATTAAAAAATTTAGAGCGATTATGGGCCCGAACAAACCAAAGACCCCATTGATCTCAGCCGACCGAAAACTAGTTTCCTGCTCGCACTTCGTAACTGAAGAAATCACAAATGAAATCGGCAATCGTGAACTTGGCATTGTCGAAAGGCACTTGGCCCAATGACAAGTTTCTTTTTTTTTTTAGCCCGTTAGACATTTCCTCGGGGCTTTTTTGGGCTTCTTTATCAAGATCCCTGGATTGCATTTTTTCTTTTTCGAATTTTTGACAGCCAATTGTCCGCTTTTGGGCGAAAAATCACGTACGTGGAGGAAGAATGTTCTGGCATAACGAAGTTAAGACCGAAGTAAAATCGGGGTAGGCCTCAAGTGAAAAGAAGTGAAGTGAAGTCGCGAAAAAGTCACGTGCAGGTCCTTCGCTTTTGCTGTTCATTTTTTTGTGTTGCAGCTCAACCCTGTCTTAAGGTGATGGATGTCACTGCAAGTCCTTCAATTCTGCGACCTAATTTTAAGCTTTTTTACTGCGAAGGCGAAGGACTTAAATATTTTGCATAGGGCTTCATTAAAAAGGTTTAAATAATTTAAAAAAGTGTATACAAATTTATTTATTATAATTTGTTTTAAGTAAAAGAATTTTACGAAAGTAAAAACCACTCCCATATCAATTTTCCCATTCTCTTTCCTTGGCCAAGAACCACCCACGAAAAACACAGAGGAATATAAGCTAGACAGAGATAGATAAGATCTCGTGCCACGATATTAAAGCTGCTGACATGCCAAATTATCTTCCCAAATTAAAGACAAACAACACAGCGCACAACGAACCGAAACATACAACAACAAAAAAAATACCCACAGAAATATAAAAAATGAAAATAAACGAAAAAGAAACATGTTGAAAAATTGGAAAGTGATAAATGGTTTGGCCTGGTCAGCTGGCCACATAATTGTTGTTGTTATATTTTGTTGCCGCTTTTGTCCAGTTATTTGGCGCAATCTTTGCATATAAATTAGCCAGAAAATGCCTTTTGAAATGGGAGACGAGAGCGCGAAACCCGAAACTGAATAGAACAGAACCCGAATCCAAATCCAAGTCCCGAACTCAAATGCGAAACAGAAAAACGGAGCCAGAACTCCAATTTGGCCCCGCATTTGACTGACAGACAGTCGGCCAAGTTGATTTTTAACTGGGCTAACTGCGATGGCCCCCTTTTCGCGGCAGAAGAAGAATAAGCGTTTCGGGGTCAACTAGCTGTAGCTCCCCAACGAAATGGAGATGAACACGGACACGGAGTTGCCGATGAGCATGGATATGGAAATGAAAATGGGAGCTGGTGGTGGCATAATGGGAGCAGCGCCAGAAGACACACGACGAGTCTTCAGACATCGTCAAGATAAATCAAAAATTGTCGGCAAGCCGGGAACGAGAGGGGCGAAGGGGCCGCTGAGAAAAATACCGACTAATGTTGGGGCATAAATAATGCAACAAGGGACGGCGAAGAAACGATGGCAAAGCCCATAAGCCCTCAAGTAATTAAGTCAAAAATAGCCAAAAGTCAAAGGGACTGCACGGAGGGAAATCATTGGAAAGTGTATGCAGCACCTACATTATTCAGAACTTATTAGTTTATCAACTTTACCATTTGTTTTTTATTTATTTATTAAACTTTAATGTTCGCATTTTAAGTTTACAATTATTTACTTAAAATCTATATTAAAACTAAACAAATTTTACCCCGTGTAAAAGATCATTTTTTTCTTTGTGTGTAAAACGAAAAAGAAAAGTCCGCCGAAGGGGAAAAACAAGAAGGATTGTTGGGGTAATGATGGGCGCCAACGGAAGTGTTTATGTTTTGAATATTATGTTTTTAACAGAAGAATATCCAAAGTAAAAAAGAAGCAAACAGTTTTTTTTTCTCTTTTGTGGGCGGAGAGCTGAGGAAAACAAAAGAAATGAAAATCCCTTTTGATTGTCAAGTTCAGGAGACAAGAGAAATGAAAATTAAAATTGTTTCTGTGCTTTCAGTTTTGTTTTTTCTTCATCTTTCACTCCATCAGCCGACAATGTGACAATGCAGCATTGCAGCTTGCGGGTAATAATTATTTACAAAACTGTGCCCACGGCCACGCCCCAAAGCGAGACCTCAAGTCCATTGTTCGCCAAGATTTTCCCCATAACATAAGGTCCCCTTCGCCTCCTCTCTATCGCCTTGATGTGTCGCTCTCACAGCCATAAAGCCATAACCATCCGCAAGGTATCAATTACCAAGCTCTAATGCGAAAATAACCAGCCACAAAAGAATGGCCAAGAAAATGCCAGATAAGGGCAGAGAGAAATGGGGGGAAAATCGCTGGAAAACTGGGTGTCTTCTTCACAGAGAAGATGACCAACAATGGAGCCGGGGAGAAACATCGAAAGACAAATGCAATGATGGCGTGAAATGAAGTGCAGTGGGTGGCAAAACTGTCAGAAATAAAATATATATAGAGAAGAAAAATAGTAAGTGGAAGATAGAAAGTGGTAGGTGTAGAACTTACACAACAATTCACTGAATTCAATGGCATATTGTCAATCAAGGCTCTCAAACAGCTATTATTTGTTCAAACTTATCACGCTGCCAACTGATAGTAATGGGAAAATACTCCGTGAAATTTTAAGTTGCAGATAAGAAGGAAAACGGTTTTTGTGTTAAACTGACAAAGAACGTGTCAGGTTGTACTTGAAGATCCTTACTGAAAGGTTTATGAAGGCAGGATCTAAGTTGTCAATATATTTCACAGCCCAACGATAGATAAGTGTTGCCAAGTATAAACTAATTGTTATAAAATACGCTTTTCTATAAACTAAACTTCAGAATGACTAATATTCCTATATTTGTCGTTCTTTTTCTGTAGAAACCCAATTACATATTATATTTTCTTAACAGAACCAACAGAACCACCATATTCCCCACTCCATTTGCCACCCAATTCCCGCCTCGCCATGGCATTAACCATTTTCCATTTAGCCACACCTCAATGCAAACCTGCAACTCATCAAGGCAAACACAAAGAAAATAACTGAATTTGCGGTGAAATTTGTTAACTGGCCAACTACAGTAGCCAAGAGTAGCCAAGAGAGAAAAGGGAAAACCGCCGGACGATGCACCCATTATGACAACGTCAGTCAACCACAGCGACCAAAGGAATGTGACAACGTGGAAATTGCATAAAATAAAAAAAAAGAGAGTGCTCTCGCTTTGGGGGGAAAGCAGCCAGCGGGTGGCGCGGGCTCATCAAAAACGCATTTATCATTCGACATATTGCACAAATGATATACAGATATATAGGGTTTGATCCATCCAACGGACTCAATTAGCCAAAATATGTTAGAAGCGAAATAGGGAAATGGAAAAGCTTATTTGAGGAACAGGATGTGTTTGAAATATATCGAGTTATTGTTATTAAATGGTTTAAGTAATCTATTAATTATACCCCTAATTTATTGTCTATAATGCTTGAAGACTTGTAAATCTTTTATGCTTTCGTATGCTTTAATTATAATAATAACATATTATTGTATTTTATGACACCATTGATGACATAAATATATACAAAAAAATACACCATATTTATCTAGTTTACTAATTAATTGACGTCGTTTTGTATTAATCAGTAAGCATTTAATATGTTTACTATTTGTTGCGGTCAATCTGTGGTTTAATATTAGATAGGTATTAATTTTTGATTAAATGAAATTCATGCTCAAGTTACTTCATATTTAATGACAATTAATTTTCCATAGCCACCTGGCTAATCATTCATTTATTCTCTAATTCATATATAATTTCCTAATTGTACAAACTCTGTAGATAAGCTAAGACCGCATAATGGTGTCTTTAATACCCCAAATAAATTCTGAGTTAAAATCGTATTTAATCAGATTAGATTCTCAATATTTACTTGTCTATTTTAACTTTGAAGATATCCCAACCATGCCTTTTAATTAGTTCTACCTACCCAGCTGGCGATGATCCCTGGCTGACGCTCTTGCCACCGGCGGCGCTGTGAATGTGACGCTGTGGGGGCGTGGGCTGGTGGTGGGGCGAGGAGGTGGCCGAAACGATTGGCGTGCCGCCGTTGGAGGAGGAACTGCCTCCGCCGTGGCCATGGGCGGCGACGGCCACTTTGCGCTTCGGCGACAGCTCCTGGGCATTCTCGCAGACATTCTCCGTGTTGACGACCTGCTCCAGCATATGTATCTTCAGCATGATTGATGGATTTGATTGAGTGACGTTTGTTTTGATTTTGGCTTCGTATTTTTGGTTTTGAAGTATTTTTTTGGTTTTGTGTTTGTTTTGTTTTGGTTTTTACCCTTTTTATGTTATCTTTGTTTCTGGTTTTTCAAATGGTTTCACTTCACTTTTTTCATTTTTGCTGCTGAAGGGTTGGGAAAATATTAAGTAGAAGTTAAACTTAAGGCGATGGGTTATCTATGTAGCATGTGTTTTTCTCTCTTTTTCCTGCTCGCCTTGTTGGCTTCACCCGATTATTAATTAAATTTCGGTTCGTGGTCACTTGAGCCGCATTTTCCATAATGAATTTTCCTTGGCGTATGTTTTTTTTTTACAACCGTTGTGAAACCGAATTTAATGCCACCGCCATCAAGGTGGCCAGCGGCAATAAAAGAATGGAAATTTAATAAGTTTATGCTGGCCGACTTTATGGTCGTAAAACTCTGTACAAAAATCTTGTCTTCACCAAAACAAAAAAAAAAAAACAAAGAAAATCACTCAAAGGCAAATATAAATGTGGATTCTGTGAGGGTGGGATGAGGGATGGGGTTTTGAGTGCACATTATTAAAAAGTAATGCCGGAGCTGAAAAGTCTGCCCAGCGAGGCGAAGAAAAGCGCGTGAAAATGCGTGCAAAACGGAGATGGAGACAACAAACAGCCCGCATATGCTTTTCACAATTCCACAACGGGAGGGTGAACGCCCCCCGAGGAGGAGGAAGGAAAGCCACTTGCCAGGCCAGTCACTTAAGCCCCACTCTCCGGCTCCTTTTTCGGGGGAAACCTTCAATATAGACCCTCATAAAGCGGTAAAGGAAAACTTTGTCTCGAACCTGCCCCACTGACAATTGGCTTAGGTTTCTTACTGTAAGGAAAATGTGAAAATTTTCTTTGGCCGGGAGGGCTAAGCACTCCCCCAAAAAAGGTAATGTACTGGCGCACGTGTCCAAGTGCCGCCGCTCCCCCGCCGCCAAGAGAGAGATGATTTATGATTTACGGCATTGACTGAAGGCATCTGGCCATCAAAAGCCACGGAGAGCTTCTCCACCGATTCCTGGATTTTCCCCGGATTTCCCACCTCCCCGAAATTTCTTATGTCCCAAGGCCGAGCACATCGCTTAAGTGGTAATGTGCGTACATAACGAGAGCTGTGAATGGTATTATGCCAGGTTATGTGGGTTGTGGGTGGCGATAAGAGGGTTTGTTAAAGGTAGACAAGCTGAAATTGAAGGGGAAGTGAGCCGGTTATAACCAGAAGGATTTGAACTAGGGTACTTGCATTAAGCCACTCAGAGACGGTTAACTGTCAGCGGAAATTAAGGGAATAAGCAGGGGAAGCCCTATTATTTTTACAATCTAAGGATTATACCAAATTCTTCACTCCTCGTTAATAAAGAAAACTAAATACAGATTTTAAACTAAAACTAAACACAATTTACCCAAAGCTTTAATATCTTTAAAATCGCTTGAAAATTCGCAAAGGAATATTTAATTACTTGTGCATGGGCATTTGCAATCCCTAGTCCCACATAATTGATTCGATCCAAGCAATATATGTGGGAAATTACCCAAAGAGATATGATTACTTCACTTCAGCCCTAATGCGCCTTCAATGCCGGTGACCCAAATTGGCAAATCTCTAAATCTTCTCGACAACATTTGGCAAATCACTTGCCGAGATGGAGATACATCGCTGGTAATGCAATTACCCAATGTAAAGTATATAATACGTATATATATATATAATTCCATTCGACTCGAATCGCATTAAGAGCAATCAAAATTTACGCGGCCCAGCCATCTCTTTTAGCCTCAACACGCAACTTCCGCCGTTGTGTGTTGCAAATTCGTCATTTCCGCAAAAATACCAACAGGCACTCAGGTGAGAATGATAAAAAGTAACAACAAAAATAATAATAATAATAATGGCACAACGAAAATCATAATAAACTCAACTCGAAGTGAAATTGAATTACGTGGCATAGAAAACAATTTGCGAGCGCGAGTGCAAAATAATTCTTTGGCTAAATGTGGGGAGCGGGGGGCTACGGTTGCATTGCAAAACGCATATAGAATAATTTATTTAAATCAGGCTCAGCAACCGCCCCCAAGTCGGCGACGACAACCTTTTATGGTGTCATGCAAGAAAAAAGAAAAATCTATAAAAATTTTATTCACTCAATTATTGTTGTTGTTGTTGTGGTTGGACAAATTAATGTCAATGAGATTGGAGGGGGGACAAATCTACAGAATCGTGTGGGTTGATACTCAACTGCTGGGCTAATAGTTGTTACGAGTTAGGGATGATATTTAATATGGCAATAAACATAGGAATTTATTTCATGAGAAGTAAGAAATACTTCAAAAGAAGTATTAACAAAATGTTTAGTCTACAATTGTGGAATAATATTACAAATAAACTAACCCTCTCCAACATTATATTAAAAGACAACAGTCAAGCGGTAATAAAATGATCAAAACTTTTTTTCATCGATAAATATATATATATATTATCTCATCACTAAGAAAATCTATAAAAATCCACCCAGTGGGTGGCCTTTTTACAAGGAGAAAATATGCGATAAATAAAGAGAAATAAAGGGGGAGCCAGGGGGGCAAGTGTGTCACCAAAACAATGATAATTTTTTTATTATTCCCTCTCTCAGTGTCACTTTGTTGCTCATTCAATTTGGCATTTTTATTGATGTGTTGTGATCCGAGTTGCAAATGAAATTGTGCGGATTTCATCTCGATTTGTATTTTTGTTTTTTCTCCTTCATATTTTGATTGGGTTAATGAAGCCAAAGCCAGAGGGGGAGTTGTTTACGCAGATACTTTGAAGATGATACGTGTTTGAAGATGATTTCTTGTGAAGTTTATCGAATAACTTCCACGCAATTGAAATATACAATTCACACTTTATAGTCGAAAGCGTTTTTTCTAAACACATTAAATTTATCTCTCAATAATTTAAGGAATTTTATTTGGAAGTTCCATTAAAATGTTTTTCAATTTTGATAGCCTTTTATAGAAAGGTTTGTTTATTTGTTTATACAAATGACAGGATTTGTCAATGTAAACCTTTTTATAGCTTTTAAAAATGTGTAAATGTCTCGACTTGTTGACTTTTGTCAACTAATTCCTCGAGTCATATGTTTCTAGGAACAATTCTTCTTATTCAACCTCGTTTCTTGTTCTTCTGGCTTACTCTTGTCTCTCGTTTCCATTTCATTATCTCACCATGGCAGTGCAATTAGTCAATGATAAGTATGTCAAGTGCTCGACATGCCCAAACATTCGCTAACCCCCTTTTTTTTTATACATACAAACATATATATTTTCTTAAACTTCCCCACAAAATTATTGCGTCAACGTTTCGCAATCAGAATTCAGTTTGTACTTTATGGTTATAACTTTGTATCGATACGTCATAAACACAATATTTGAGCCGCGGGCCCTAAAATAAACAATCAATTGAGTCACCAAACTAGAAGAAATTTGTGATTTCCTTATCGAAAAGTGGGCAGGGCAGTAACTTGTTATCAAACTCTGAATATATGATACGCTCTGGGCAAAATTTGTGTGCTTTAGACAACATTTTCTAAGCCACAGGAAACACCCGGAAATGTGAATCCCTAGCAACATCCGGTTGTAGTCTCATTTTTTTTTTTTTTCGGACCCCTCCTCCAACATTTTTGGCAAGTTCAAAGTTTGGTTTTCTTCCGTATGTACAGAGTGTACACTTTGTGTACATTTCCCTATTTTCCTGTTAAGTGGGAGGAATTTTACGCTTTGCCTACACAGTGGACTGAAAAATTTGTTTCTTGTTACGCAGTTACACGTGTTCAAATATTTATGCCTTGACAAATTCTGTAAACAAATTTTTCTTCTCTTCAACGGCTTGGTTTTGTTTTTGGGTTTGGTGTTATATTTTTTTTTTTTGTAGCCCGGCCAACAAACATCAGCAGCTGTTGGCGGCAGCAGCAGCAGCTCGACTTGCCCCGGTTTTGTGTTTTATTTGTTTTGTGGGGCAACAACTTCTGGGAGAGAGAGAATTCTAGTTGATTGTGTGACTTCTGTTCCGTTTTTTGTTTCTGGTTTAGTATCGGTCTGTGTGCTGGGTCTATCTTATCTTATCGTCTGCCAATTTGGCTGAATAATCGGTATTTGGATGGGCGCAACCTTGACAACTGCCGCCGCTCCAACCTCCTTTTCCCTGTTCATTTGTGGGAGTTACTTTATGTTGTACACGAAAAATGGTCGAGATATTCCTCTTTCTAAGTGAACTCTAATGGGAAACTGATGTAGTTACTTACTAGTTCGAGAGATACGAGGCGGCAGCTTAAGCAGATGCTAACATTTTCGGTTGGCCAAATTTGTTTCGGTGCTGTGCAATAGGGTTTCCCATGACAATATTCAGAGAATAACTCGATTGTCCAATTAAATTTACTTGATTCCTTCAGCAACTTTAAGAGGAACTAATTCGCCTAACACTTATCTGCACTAAAATCGTATTTATAAATCGTTTAAATTACACCAACTTCTGTCAGGTTTCATTTCGCTGCCAAGGAAGTTGTAAATGCAATTAAAAGTGAGAAACTTTTAAATGATGTTTCCTTGAGATACGCAATCTCAATTTTCCAAGATTTTACAAGACCTTCCCCCAATTCATATCTGGTTACTCTGGCGATATTTTTAGAATTTCCTACCCAAACGACCTTCGGCTTGCCATAAAGTTTTGATTTACCACCCCTTAACCCTTGACTTTTCAGTAAACAAGAATGACTTCAAAGTTGAATTTCAGCAATAACCATCGCTGGTCATAATTCTCTAATAAAATTATTAAAGAAACATTAGTTTTCAACATCGATTCGGGAAAATTTCGAGCACTAAACTTGCTTTTTTATTCTTGTTTGGCACAGGTGCAAACAGGTCGTAAACAAAGCGGGGAAAAATATATAAAATTCGAAGCACAGGCAATTAAACTAAACACTAAACATAGAAGCAGACACTATTCCACCGAACCCCCTGAGTTTTCCATTTCCAATTCGGATCCCGGCCATTTGGCACTGGGCCATGCATGGGAAAAGCGGCGGCACACGCCCCATAAATTAAATTCGCGTGTGTTTTCCCTCCCCAAAAAAAAGAAGGAAAAAATAGAAAAGAAATGGGAGAGATATAGGGGGGAACTGAGGCTAAAGAGATAAGAAAGGGGCGAGCACAAAACGCATTGGCAAAAACTGTAAATTCTGCAGCAGCCCACGGGGGAAAACGTGGAATATTTAACGAACTAAGGATACCCAGTACTTGGGTATGCTTTAATTTTAAAGATATTGGCAAAGGTTCTTTTTTAGTGTATACGGGGTTATGTGGAGTTACCTTTCATTGCTTTTATATTCCTGCATACCTTTTATAGGGTTATCTTTTTCAACAACAGTTCTAGATCTTTTTTTTTTTAGATATTTTTAATGAATAATCTACTGATATTAAAATTTTATTTTAATGTGATAGCATTAATTTATTGAGCCAAAAATCAAAATATTTAGTCAAAGCCATCAGTCTATAGAGTTTTAAAATGTGGAAAAGAAATACTTTTTTTTTGTGTATTTAAAGAAAGACTTAAAGTTTACTTAGGCTCATCATACCCTTATCTTTCTGCGAATTCTGTGCATGATAAAGAGAATCCAAAATCAATGCAGGCGAATGACACGGGCCGTCTCTCTTTCACACTCTTCGTCGCCCCATCTCTTTCTGAGCCAAGCTTTTGTGCTGGCTGCACTTCAACTTGAACTCTCGAGTGAAGGAGGCGGCGCGACAGAGAGGGGCGATGAAATGTGAGGGAGATGACAAGACAATTGATGGGGCCAGACAGACGTAGAACGATGAATGGACAGGCGAAGCGGTGCGGCGGAGAATCTGAGAAGCGTAGAGGGATAAGAGCCGAGAAGAACCCGAAGCCGATAGTAAGAGATGCGGCCAAAAAGCAGCTGTTTCTGGGTATTGTTTTTTTTTTGTTTTCCCCCACAGCTTTCTGTTATTGTCCGTATTTTCACACCGAGACAAGGCCAATTTGCGTCTCGAGTTCATTTACATTCCGCTTCGCTGAGGTTTACTTTACATCCCAAAAGAAAACTCAATGGGCCAGCAGAAGCAGCAGCCGTACTTTGCCCATTCAATTCAAAATCAAAAAAGGAAACAAATCTGTCAAAATGCAAACATTCGATTCCGGGAGCAGCGAGAATCCCTTCCATGAATCCCATGAATATTTGATGAGCGCTGTCGTTTACCTTTTTGGACCCCCCTCGCCAAAGGAAATGCAACAAACTGTCGCAGGCCAAAAAAAAAAAAAATGCAACAGGCAAAAAACAAACAAGGCAATTCGAAAAACAAGTAAGGAAGCTTAAGTCGAGTGTGATAGACTGTGAGATACCCGGTACCCATAGATATGTGAATGAAATTAGGCGGCACATTGACATATATAAATGATTTTTACTAATTAAGCCCAAATTTATTAAAGACTTCAATTAAACACTGTGGAAGGCAGTGTTGCTAGGAACATCACCCATTGGTGTTGCCAGCACTACTGAAGATGTTGCAAAAGTTCAGCATGCTGAGAAACTTTATTGCTTAATAACTCTTGTGCTTAATAACTCCGTTCTTAATCATCCGATTTTACTTATGTATGTATTTATGTCCGTACAACTGTGTCTGTATTTCATATCTCTTTACTTTGTACCAAAAATCACGACTGTAACTCAGTTAAAGATTTTTTAATTAATTTTATATATACATTAATGTCGTAACCAAATTTTCTAGCTCTAGCTCTTATAGTCTCTGAGATCTGTTGTTTCACATGAACAAACGGATGGACAGGCGGCGGGCATGACTAAATTCACTCGCCTGGTGATGCTGATCAAGAATAAGTTTATATACTTTATAGGGTCCGGAGATGCTTTCTTTTGCCTGTTACATGCATATGTACATTTTCGGTTGGCACAAAGCTATAATTCTCTTGTACCCAATGAGTACTGGGTATATAAAAAAAAACCTATGGGAAAAGGGGTTTCCAGGAGAGCGCAGAATGAGAGCATGCCAAACTTGTCATTTTGCGAGAGGATCGTGAAACGTAGTTACAGGAGACTTGCATACCCTGATATAATATTTAACTAGGCACATTTCTTTCTTTTGTTTTTTTGCTGCTTTGTGGCTTATATTTTTAAATTACTGCCTTGGCTACAGATAGTTTTCAAGTTATACAGTTTATTTCTAGTAAATTTGAGCTTATAGCGTGCTAATAAATAAATTACTTTATATGTATTGTACTTTACTCTATTTATGTATTTTTTGCACATGGATATCCCTTGTTTATAGAAGGGGTGCTAATTTTTTTCTATTGAAAAATAAGTTATTATAACAAGTGCACTGCAAATATGTATCTCGTATTACCCAGCTTTTTTTTTTATTGGTAAAAGCAACAGGAATTCCAGAAACTGCAGCTGGCGGACCAGTGAAAAGCGAAACAAAAACCAAAACAGCAGCCACACACACACACACTTGCCAATAAATATTTTTGCAAGTGGCAGCGAGACAAAAATCGAGAAAAAATTTAACGAAAATGAAAAGTCAACACACACAGCACACACAACTCTGACTGAAATCATTTCAGGCCAAACCCGTTTCAAAAAGAAATTCACGTGCTCTGCAGATCTTTTTTTTTTGTTCAGTTTTTGCTTTTGCTTTGGCCGCTAGCAATGCATATTAACAACAAAACACTAACAACAACAACAAGCTTGATAAGAGGCAGTAGAAGAAGCAGCAGGAGACGCAACATTGTCGTTTAACGGGACAGGCCAACAGGGGGAGAGGACAAAAAATGGCAGAAAAAACTGCGTAAATTTTAATTTGCATTTTTGCAACACGAAAACGAGAAATGTCCAAAAGAGCAGTTAAGGTTTTTGCTCGCAAAATCAGATGAATCAGAATTTAATTATAAATATAACCGAGATCTTTCTTCTTTTTTTGAGATCCTTTAACAAAAGCCTATAAAAGCCTATACAAAATACCTTGATTGTAAGCCAAATTTCTTTGCCAAATATGTCCTAAATCATGTATTTCCCTTATTATAAAATGTCAATATAACATTTTTATCTCCCTGCTTAAAACAAGAAAAAAACCTGGTTAGGGTTAATGATTTGCAAGTGTTTTTAACCCCCTGTAAAAACGGATTAAAAAAAAAGAAAACAAAACCATTTCCACTTGTTGAGGCAACTTTATAACTTCAATCACCTCACATAACTTGCACATAAATCACAAAAAAAAATAATAAAAGAGACACAAAAATGTAAGCCGGATCGCGGGGAGATAAAATGGCTATATGCGACCAGAAACAATAGGAACAAAAAACACACGTAATATTCATGCGTGACGCATTTTAATCGAACTCCAAAAACATACAAAAAAACAACTCAGGAACCGGCAAAAACGAGATGGAGAAAGAGAGAGAGGGAGACAACCGCCAAAAACGGCACTTTTTGTGGTTATTTGGTTATTTCTTTTTATAAATATTTCTCATTTGTTGTTTCTGTTTAGAGCTTTGACATTTGTTTGCGGTGATTATGTCTTATTCACTTCATTTAATGACATTTTCGTAATTGAATTCCGTTTGTTGTTTAATTGCACAAAAAATTGCGCACACACACACACACACTTAACATTTTCACTTATTTTCAACACTTTCTTCGTCGCTTATTTTTGAATTCTTTGCTCGTTAAATTTCAATTTCCATCGACTCTATATTTGTTTAAAAATTTCACTTTTAGGTACGTGAACGTGCGTTTATTTATGCGTTCATTTTTTTGGCTGCTTTATTTCTTTATTTTTTTCCATTTCTTTCTTTGACACCTCCGCCACTTTCGCTTCTAATTTCGTTGATAACAAATGCGATTTTGGGTTTGCTTTTTTTTTGCTGTTCAAAGAAATTACCTCAACACGCACACTAGCTCACCAATTCGATCCACACATTTTTTGGTGTCTTGTCTCTTTGTTTGTGATTTCTTTGTTGTTACTTTAGTTTAGATTTTACGCGATTTTTAATCTGTTCATTTATTAAATTTTTGTGGTTTAATAAATTACCTCAAAACTGTCACATTTCTTTTTTCTTATTATTTTGTTTTGATTTACTTTTTTTTTTTGCTTTGATTCCCGCTTCTTTTCTCTGGTGCTCTTCTTGCTTGCAACTGTTGCTGCCAATTGGCAACTGCCGTGCGTTGTACCGTTACTTTTCGACTGGCTCGGCGAGGAAGAAGAAGCAGCAGCACCGGAAAACCGAAATATATTCACGATTCCTGGTTCCGATTTCCGATTTTCAGTTTTTCCGACGCAGACGCGTGACCACGCACACTCACACACAATCGGGCGCTCGCACACGCCCACACGAGTCGATTTTTAAAACAAAACTGAAGCCAAAACAGAAAAGCTGGGAGTCTTTTCCCAAACAGACTCAGATTTCAGAGTCCACAGCCAAATGCAATCCACATAGGGGCTCTCTGGTGCTTCAACTCTCTCTCGCAAGCATTGGAAGTGCGAGGCTACAAGTGCGGTCAGAATAATAGCTAAGCTCCAAAATATTGAATCGCTCAAAAAAAGTTTAATTTTATAGTTAAGCATTGTGAAATAATTCTACAGGTTCGGTTTTACCTCATTATTATAATGTTGACTTAATGCAGGCATTAATTTATTAGGAAGATTGTGCCTCCATTTTATATTATAAGTGCCTGTGCATCTTAAAGATTAATATATTATTTGTCATTTTCTAGGAGCTTTGGTGCTTTCAAGTTGACCGCCACTGTGAATGCATTTGGCTGGAGAATTTTTGTAAGAGACAGAAACAGCGACATGGAGAGAGTGGGAGGACTGCACTTTGTTTTTGTTTTGTTTTACTTACTTTTGTTGCTTTCATGGGGGCGAAATTCTTGTTTATTTACATTTATTTACATTCCAAATGCGCGCAGTTTAAGCAAACAGATGAAGAGGGAGTGCCGGCGAAGAGGGTGCAAGGAAGACAGAGAACGAGAGAGTAGCGGCCGCATTAGCTAAAGCAAACAATTAAAAAAAACAATGCAATTCAAAAGAGCCGGCGTTGCAGCTGCAAGTTGGATATTTGCACAGTGTATCCCAAAAGTATGCAGAAGGCAACGGATTTTTGTATTTCCCACAGAGAGATAACGAAAACAAATCGAGCATAGCCGGCACAACGCACAAATACACATGTAAACAGAGACACGAGTCACAAATTCCATGTTTTCTTTATTTTTTTGGCGCTTGGAAGAGTCAAAACAGTTATGCTCCCACAGTATGGCTCTCACCTCTCTGCCATTGGAATGAAAACATAAACAGTTGTTTTCGTTCACTGAGCGCAAAAGTGGCGGGTAGATATACTTATAATAATAATAAAAAACTATTTAAAGTAAAAATGTATAATAAATAGGAACTAATTATTTTTCTTTATATTTAGGATTTTGTTAAAAAAAAAACTACAGATGAATTATTTATATATAAAGAAGTTTTTTTTTGTTTAAAGGTAAACAATTTGGAACATAAGAGCGCATATTAAGTTTATTTCGAAATTTTTCCCAATACTTTGTTCCTTATACTTTTGTTTTTACGTGTTAAACATATTTCAAGCTCCACCACGCGCTGTGGACTGCATGTGTGGAACCTGGAACGACGACTGTTTACCCATAGCGAAAGGGACAGCACTAGCCTAGCCGAGTGAGACTCAACTTGGAACACCCAACATAAGCCCACGCTCTCGCAATAAGCATGCCATCCACACCTCTCCTACCAATTGGCGTCCACAGTATTCGGCTTTTGCGGCGGCGTATTGCACTTGTTCGCCTCTCATTACCATCCACATGCCTGTGGTAGCTATTGTAGTTGTTCTGGCTGTTGAGTGATAACGCTGCGCAGCTGATAAGCGTGCAGCAGCAGCCGAACGATAAGCGACGCAGCTGCGCGGGGGGCGTTTTGGTAAACAGAAACAAAAACATATAGACAGATAGCCAACTGTTGCATGCCCCACATATTTGGGGTTGCGCTTCAAAAGATACCGCTAGACAATGGCAGCCACTTATCGGATTGCGTGTGTGTGTGGACTGTAGGTAAATATGTATGTAAGTTGTGGAATGTGTGCATATATTTGCATATTCAAACAACCTACGATTACTATGCAAATTTAATTTCTCTTTCTATTTTCTTAGGTGCAACGATAATAGATAAAGGAATCTATGGACTAATAGCTTTAACCTTTACAGGTATTTTTCTTTATTCGTTTTTATTTATAGTTAATTAGTTAATTTATCCGTTGCAAACAGACCTCAAAATTGAAACACCTGGTTGCTTATAGAGCCAGTTGGGAATTATAGTATAGGTACAAAATAAGGTATAATAAGAATGTTATAAAAAATCTTGTACAAATTCTTTGGTTCAAAAGAAAATCCTATCCGAAATTTTGTAAAGCCAGCACCCATAGATCCCGATATATGCATAAATCAGTGGTCGGTGTGAGCAGAGCCCGGGCAGCGAAACTTTCATACTCATTAGTCTATCTGTAGGGCATCACGGCTATAAAGTATCCATTACTTACCTCCTTGCTTCTGTCAGCAAATCTATATTCTCGCAGCTCTCCATCTCGAGGCGTTGATACTGCAATTGCCGGGCACTCGAAGTGCTCAATCTGCCCCCCGAACCACCGCCAATTGTCGCCGAGTTCGATGAATGACGACGACACTCGGCGAAACTCTCACTCTTTCGGAGACCCGGGATTTTTCCGGAACTATTGCGCCAGTATTTGATCATCCGATGCAGGGCCCTGGGCGAGTTAGCGGCCGAGGAAGAGGCCAGCGATACTTCACTGCCACCCACAATTATCGGTTGGCCATGATCGACCAAAGTTCTGTAGGAACTCATATTTTGAATCTGCAAATATTTGATTATTGAAGCAAAGACACATATATTAAGGAATCTAATTGATACTTACATTTATTTAAATTTGTTATTACTTTTTAGTTTGTTAAATAAGTGCTTTTAAAAGGATATTTATGAGAACTTTACTTTTTTTTTTTTTTTTAATATTTTTATATTCAAAGCTTTTTCTTAGTTTGAGCTAAGTTTAATGTGTTTACTCGTAAGATACCGATAAATTATGTTTTTCCGATTGCGCACAGCCTTGTTGGTATTTAATCACTTTAAGAAATGTCACTTTAACAAATCATACTTATCTTTAAATTTCTTTAAATTTTCGACTTTGTTTTAATGAAATTAACCATAATTTAAGATTACATTAATTCTTGAATATATAAATATTTCATTTATTAATCGTAGCTTGGTTATCTTGTATTTTCGTAGCTTAAAGTTCGTTTATTGCATAAATCGCAGATCGTTTTGTGTTCGTTTTGAAGCCGCGTCGCGATGCGTCGCCTTCGATTTTCCGACTGACCAGCAACAAAGAATCGGAACAGAGCCCCCAGAACCAGACCCCACAACTCAGAAGTCAGAACCGAGCTCTACAGAACCGAGTAGTACTGAATAATTATTATCTGGAGCATTCTCCCTCGCTCTTTTTTGCTCTCACTCATTAAATTTTCGCTTTCCTTTGTTTTTATTACTTCGCACGTTTTATTGCTATGTTTTTTTTCTGAAATTACTTATATTTCTTGCAATTGCATTATTTTAATTATACTCGGTAAGTGGAGAAATATCGGGTATATGTGTAGGGCCTCCATCAATTGAAAAGCTATAGAAAATGTAAGTTTATTTTTATACAATTTGAATCATGTTTTACTTATTTAAAAGCTAATTATCTATTCTTCACCAGTTAGAAAATGTTTAATTGGACTTAAAATAAAATTGTATTACATTTGAAAATATTATCTTAAAATTATTAAGCACGCGGTACTCTTTTAGTTTATAAACTCAACTTAAGCGTTCTTGCTCGTTTTGTTTTGCATTTCAGTTTTTCTTTATTTTCCGCCGATAAACGACTGAGCCGTAATTCCGTTAACTCAGCTCTTTTCCATTTTATTGCTGTCGATATACAAATTAAGCGTAAAGCGTACTTACATATTTATAGTCATTTTTATATATTTTTCGTTATCTTAGAACCCCTTTTAAGCCTCCCCCGTTTGACACGCCCCTTGAATAGGATCGATTGTCTAGTTCAGTGCGTAAATCAATCACCACACCGACTTTAGTTACTCAATTAAACAATCCATCAACCTTCTTCCTTATCTCTGCGGAGGCTCAACTTGACTCCCAGGTGCGGGAGCAAATTAAATGCCACTTTTAAGAACAGATTTCATGGTGATTTTCCTATTCATTCTACATTTACACTTCGGGGCAAGTTTTGGGGCAGAGAACTCGGGCTCCTAAATGGATCGATGAGTCAAGCGGGGTTTACGACTCCACGGGTCATAGCCCAAGAACTTTAAAGACTCTTCAAAATCAGGATGATAAGAAAACAGACTTGAGGGCGTCGCAATATGGCATATTGTACAGGGGAAAGCGACGGGGAATAGAGACAGATAGAGACTGTGGGGAAAAGCGGGTTCGACAACAGCATTTAGCTGCGGCAATCGAGTTATCGGGTAATCGAATATCCAACTAATCAGATAAGTCATAACACGCAAAACAAATCGCATGATAAGCGAGATGGAAAGCAAGAAAATACAAAGTCATAATCAGATAAATAAATTAGTTGACTTGCCGGATACTGTAGGATGATTTTTCCGAAATCATTTTATTAAATAATTATATATTTTATTTTATTTTATTATTAAATACTTTGTATTATTATTACAATAAATAATGGAAATTTAAATACAAATCAGTTTTAATCTAGCATTGATACATTGAAGATTGTATTAAATTGCTTATCTTTATATTTGATATCTTTTATAGAGTATATAACGAGCTGAAATGAAATCGAAAACGCAAATCGAAATCGAATTCGCAGTTGCTACTGTAACGGTTTTCGGCCACGCGAAAGCCGAGTAAGATTTATCATGACATTTCCTTGATGACGATACTCAACCTCCCTCCTCCTCACCACTTTTTAGCCCCACCAACTGTGTGTGTGCGTTGTCAAAATTACATTAAAGCGGAAATCGCCTGCTATGCTTCAGTGCCAATCGACAGAAGACAGCCAACTGACCATAGAGATGGAAGAAAAAAAAACTCAAACTGCACTGGCTGCAGTCTCAAATAACTACACTGAAATAAATTAGGAATAAGCTCACTATTCTTTATAATATTAAAAACTTTCCTAAAAATATTTATGTTTCCTATTTAGATCCTATTTACCATCAGTGTAGCCGCTGTAGGACATCGTATGAAATGCATAAATTCTTTAAAGTTTGATGTGCAAATTATACCGATATGTACACAATACTCTCAACTGTAGATAGCCTTTCCAAGCTAAAAACTTTAATCTTAACCGGAGAGGCATTCTTTAACTATACTTTCTCCTATAGCGCCTACTAGCACCTAACCCTAACAAGCACGTGTCGCAAGGTCTTTTGAGTGTACTGACCGTAGTCCAACAACGTCCAATATCGCTAAAAATATATATCGCTTGAGTTTCTGATATTTGCGCCAATAATAAAATTTCTCTCTTAGATACCAATTGTATTATTTTTGCTGATCTAGTTAAACTTGACCTTAATAGAAGCTACATACTCTTTTTAACGAACAATTCCAATATGATAATATTTATTTTCTGTGTGAAGAGGGAAGAGGGTGTGGAAGGCACGCAACACCCGCGACACTCGACGACATAAATCAGGCTCAGAGAGAGGGAAACTGTTTGGGGGCGACTGTAAGGCGAGACACTTGCCTTTCGGCCTGGCTTTTTTTTGAGGGGCTTGAGGCAAACATGTCCGAACTGTCTACTCCTCTTTAGACAACTGCCGGCTTCACCCCCCTTTGCGAAAATGTGCGTAGCTGGGAGAAACGTAACACAGGCAGCAGCCGCAGCACGCAAGACACGCGTTTACACTGAAGGAAAACTGTGAAAAGTCCTTAAAAACTAATATATGTTTTATTTGTATCGAACTTTTAGTAATTTAGAAAGGAAGTGGGAAGAATAATTTCAATGTTCCTTAAAATATTTATTTTAATTATAAAAAAGGCGGCATATCACTTTGTTCAGTGTCCGTGTGAAGTTAAAATTGGAGAAGGAGTCTGAGACTGATCCAAAGACTGGTACTAGCCAACATATTTCATTCCATGGACATGAGACACGAGACTGCGGCCTTAATTGACATGTGTTCATTAGAAGAGGCTGAGGGAGCGGGTTTTGGCCAGGGAGCCGAGAGGAAATTGTAGCTTTTGCTGAGGCCAGAGCTGTGAAAAGCGTAATCCAATCGGATGTCTTAGAAATCACAATTTTAGATTTCCTTTAATTTCTCTATTTTTGCCTCGTTTGCCAACTTGAAACCAGATTATTTTGAGTAACTCGATCATCTTCAGTGTCCCAAAATCCAGACTTCAGAATTTCTGGTACACTCTTCCTATTAAAGGTCAAAAGAGCCAGCTTTTCCCTTAATGATTGACACAGAAATTATGGTACTGGCTTATAATTTCCAAACTGATTTCTTCCTGAAATCAATTTTATTTATGAAATATGACATTACCCATATAATTGATTTGTTTTGGCAAGTCCATGCATAATCCATATTCCTAATTGCATTATACAAGCAGTATAAGTAAAGCCTCGCCGGTAATAAGCGCTTAGTTACCACCTACATTTTAAATGAAATACTTGTGTTGTAAGTACAAATTCTAAAGAATCTTTGTATATATATATGTATGTTATTTCTGTAGATGTAATATTGTTGGCCACGTTAGTGGCAGGTCGCTTCTCCGATGACTTCTACCGGGTTTTGCTTAAAGACAATGAAGAGAAGAATATAATTGTTTCGCCGGTCTCTGTCGAGATACTTCTAAGCATGGTCTCCATGGGAGCTTCGGGTAAGACGGCTCAAGAACTTCGAGAGGTTTTGCAACTGGCCGAGGACAAAGCAGAAGTTGCTGAAAAATACAAGGATTTTCTTACCAACCTTGAGAAGCGCGAGAAAGTAGCCATTCTAGATATCGCGAATCGAATATACATCAATGACCAACATAGTATAGTTCCCAAGTTCAATCAGATAACACGAAATGCATTCAAGGCCGAAGCCGTGGCGATCAATCTAAAATCTCCAAATGAGGCAGCCTTGATTGTTAACAAATGGGTAACTGACCAAACTTGCGGTAGAATTACGCATATATTGAATCCAGACATTATTACCTCTGACTTGGTAGCTGTCCTGCTAAATGCTATTTACTTTAAGGGCAAGTGGCAGTATCAGTTCAAAGCAAAAGACACCAAAAAAGAAAAATTCGAATTATACAATGGAATTAGCAAGTTGGTTCCGATGATGTCGCAAGAAGGCAGATTTAAAGCGGCCTACATAGATCACTTGAATGCCAAAGTTATAGAGCTGCCTTACTCGAACTCAAGTCTTTCCATGCTCATCTTCCTGCCCAACAAAGTCGATGGCCTCCGAGAATTGGAGAAGAAAATATTAGGCTTCTCTCCACGTTTAGTTAAACAGAACGTGATTGTGAAACTACCAAAGTTTAAAATCGAGTTCAGTGCTCAACTAAAGTCTGTTCTAGTGAAGGTAAACTTATCTGATTAGCATGTAGCCGGATATAGCTACATATATATTTTAAATATTTCAGGTGGGAATACGGAAGGCATTCGATGGTTCTGACGACTTTAATGGCCTGGTGCTTGGACCTAACGTAAGCATTGGGCAAGTAATGCAAAAAGCCTTCATAGAGGTCACTGAGGAGGGCACCGAAGCTGCAGCTGTAACAGGTAATTATCTGTCTTTGTTGGAACGACTCTTCTTTTACGAATGATTTTCTTTACACTCTTTAGGGGCAACTATGATGAACATTCGCCAGTTCGGTACGCCTCCGCCTCCGATGCAGTTTATAGCCGATCATCCGTTTGCCTACGTCATTTGCGATAAATCAACGATTTTCTTTCGGGGCCACGTTACAAATCTAAGATAACTTGTGTAACAACGACTTAACTGAAAATATTGTAACTATTAACATGTCACATATCAGAGCGAAGATTCTTAACCTTGCAGAGTCTTCTCTCAGATCCCTTTCTTGTGTAATGTGTTAATAGTTCCAACTCATTGGCCAGATGTCTTACTTAATCCTTGTTACTTATCCTACATTTGACCTTCCAGCTAATTGGCCTTCGACGACATCCAACCGAATGACGTCCGAAAAGTGGGACAACCACAGCTGTTTGACCTTTCCGACCTCTTGGGGGGGGAAGGTAGGGAAGAAAAAGGCAGAAGACAGCGGCTCCGATAAAAGTTATAGGCGACCATAAATTTAAATGCAAATTAAAAGAAACCCGGCAAAGAGACAAATAGCTAATAGTACCAAAAATAGGTTGTGAGGTCTGAGAGGCGGGCAAATAATTATCGCTCCGTACTGTCATTTTTTTTATCGCCCTAATTATGACCAATATTTGGGCAATAAAAAAATAAGACGTTGAGTCAGCCAAGAAAAAGGGCATAGGAAAAGTTGCAAAAGGCAACGTCATCTATTTAGCTCAGCACAAAAAAAGAACAACAGAAACTTTTAATTAAAAAAAATTTGAAACTTTGGTGTGGCAGGAAAAATAGAAAAAAAAAATGCGGGAAAACTACGTGAAAATGCCGACATTTTTCCAGGCTGGACATGCGACAAATTAGACAGGACATGTCTGCCAGTTGGATTTTCATCTTCTTTCCTGCCAACAACTTTCGTTGTATTGCTTTCCTTCGTGGAATCTAAAATCAGCTTAAATTTAATTTTTGCGCTTTCCTTTTCGGATTCTTGCGTAAAGGGGAAATGGGAGAGGATGGAGAAGGACACCGGAAGTGAAGCCGGGAGCTGTTTTCTTTAGTCCTTAGCTTAACGCAAGCGCTTAGAACTGCCGCAGGCTATGGAAACTTTGCTTAGCAAACTCTTTGCTCGGCTCTTTGCCAAGAAATTCCCAGAGTCAGATGGATTTGGGAAATGAAACAGGGTGCTCCATATTGAATTATTATTATTATTATTTATTGATCAAGTTAGAAATACATCCACTTATAAAATATGAACAATTTTCCGTTTGTGAGAGCTGAACGATTATTACTACCTATGTTAAATTTTAAAGTCTTGTATCCTTTCTTCGCCATAAAACTGTTTGCTTTGGTATTTCTTCTTTACTCATCCTTCGGGAACTAAGCATTTCGTGTGGGCTTCCAACCTTTTGCATTTGACTTCGGGCTGTTCTGACCTCTGAACCAGGTATACATATATCTGTTGCGTAGGATAAGGGGAAAAAGGTGAACATGGTAGAGGAAAGATGATGCCTTGTCGATTATTCAAAGTTTGCGATAAACCAATAGAAGCGAAAGCAAAACTTTGCCGCCTTAATAATTCATGAGTGGCGTAATAATTTCAGTGCGGGGGGGAAGGACAAAATACATCCAAGGATATGTTTGGAGATGGAAATTCGAGGCGTTTCCAGGCAGTTAACAAATTGCTTGGCTAAGCGATTTGCTTACAAGTGCGCAACTAATTAAGAATGTGGAGGGACACATGAGCTGTGCTGACGCAAGGACACTCCCCACCTTTTACCCCGCAGACGGGCACACGTGCCACAAGTGGCCCAGCAAGAAGAAGCAGCCTCGAGGATTAATGAGCTGCCACTTGAAGCACTTTCAACGCCAAAACACAAAAAAAGGAAAAAAAAATGAAAAGAGGGAACGCGAGTTGGCGAGACAAATGTGGCAACAACTTAATTTAAACACGGGGAAATTAGGGAAATGCACTCGAGTTGTGGGTGAAATAATTAAGGAAGCAGCAGATGTGTTTCGGCGAAACGCAGTTAAATTTACAAATAATAAAAAATTGTCAAACGCCTGCCCAACGCCTACGTTGTCCTTCTTGGGATATCCTTATCGCGGCATCGTCGCAAATGTTGCGTAACTAAGTGCGGCCTTAAGGGCACACTTTCACCCCTCCTGTCGGCGATCCTTTCCTCCATTCCTTTCTACCTGCCCTAGCGGTGAGATTTCCAAATGTGTTGCATCTAGAAAGGATCACCAGGATGAACCTATCTTATCCTTAATTGAGTTGTCGGCACGCACGAAAATTTAAAAGAAGGAACAAAATATAAGGCCTGTTTTTTTCAACACACCTTTTGACACTATGGCTGAGCATTTGAATGGAGATCCCGGGACATGTGTTGTCCTGGCAATTGAAGCGTGCCAGGAAGCCCAAGGATATTGAGTTGTGACTCGCTGATAACTTAATTGCGGGGGAGGATAATAAAATTCAAAGAAATTGAATGCCTTTTGAATGTTTTAAGCAAGAAAAATAAATAGAATATACAGAGACATTTTTAATATCTAAAATACTTTAAAAATAACTCAAAATATTAACCTTGAACTGTTGGAAAAAATAATCCTTGACTCATTTTATTTTGCTCCTCAATGTCCAACCTTAGACAACTTATAAATATTTGAAGTGGATATTTTCCTTGTCTTCAACCATTTTAGGTGTCGTAGAAAACTACAGAATGTCCAGATTGTTTTCTGCAAATAATTCCCAACCAATTAATCGATTAGGGCGCCCAACGTAATCCGCGACCTTGGACGTCGCTGCCAGTTCCCATTCATAGCCTGTCAATTCAAAACTCATTGAAAATCAATAACAAAAATAGTAAGTAGTTGTGGAGAAAAAACAAGTCTAATGCAATAACCTGAATACCTTGACCATGAGGGGACTGGATGTGAAATACCCAAGGGGGGCATCAATTATTTGCGCACAATTTGCACACGAAATGACGGCAATTAGCTGTGAGACACCTGCCAAATGGGAGCACACCTGAATGGGGTAGGAATTCCGTTTTTACAGATCCCTCACAGAATAAATAGAGAAAATGGAATGGGAATAGCGGCGACAACTAGAGGCAACACAGCCAAATAGTTGACCCCGTTCGAAAAATAGCTGGGACTGAACGAGGAAGTCAAGTTTCCTGGCCATTGTCACGTGCTGAACTCGTTTTTGAAGGGGTTAAAATGGGCTTGGAGCAGGGGTTAAAAAGCACTAAAATGGGTTAAGGGATCATAAAGCTTATGGACATTTCCACACAAGTTGGTAACCTTAAAAGTTTGCAATAAAAGAAGCTTTAAATCCGTAGAACCAGTTAGAAAACGAAATCTCATTTGAAATTCATCGTCCTCCTGTCGTCACGTGGAATTCTCTTAACCCAATAAAGTGAATAACAAATGAATTGACGGCGTAACTTGTCAGCCTGATAAAAGTCAAATGTGACTAATAAAATAAAAATAAAATCAAGCCCAGTGTGCCAATTGTTACACAAAAGTTTCATCTTATTAATACTTCATCGAGTGAATTGTGTCACCTCAAACCCGCACGACCGCCTGCCTTTTTTCCTCCCCAGAACAACTTGTTTACAAGACAAAGTTCTCGAGACGAACTGAATTTTGCGTCGAAGGAAAACAATTCAATTTCCCGTGGAAAAACCAGAGCACATACAACATATCTGCGAATGTCTTCGTCGAGGAATGGCATGCGTGGGCGGAGATGGGGTGACCCAAATCCGCAGTGAGCGGAAATGGAGAATATCAAATAAAAATGCAAAGAAATAAAACTAGAAGCAGCCATAAAAGTCCAGCTATTACAGTGAGAACGGAGAGTACACGGAGGATTTTTGTCTAAAAAGAAACTTTCAGTGAATTTATAGATAATAAGTAATGCATAGAAAATATAGGAATGTAATAGTATTAAAGTTTTTATGAAAAGGTTAAAAATCTTAAGAAATAGGACTACAAACTAGTTCTTTTAAATGTTCATCCTTTATAAAAATACTTCAAAATGTTTTCCAGAATTTATTAAAGGCAAACTTCTAGCAAGCTAATAGATTGATGGGTTTATTATTATTTCTTCATCAGTATAATATCATTGATATTTTTATACATTTTACAGACTTTTCGGTAGATTTTTTCCTCAGTTAGGCAGCATCCTCGAGTGCTCCAAATCAGTTGGGCAAATAGAACCAGTTCTAAGGGGTCGGTGAGTGAGAAAAATCGGCGACTTGGGGGTCAGTCGGGACAGGAGCATGTCCCTGCCCGACTGTCTGCCCGGGATTCATAAATAAAACAAAGTGGCGCCAACGCGCGACAAAATGACGCGTCGCCTCAATATCTGTAGCGGGTGCGTCCTTCCTCCTTGGGTTTTTCTCATTTTCCCCAGGCTTCCACACGCCGAGCTTCTCCCCACCCCCGCACAATTGATATTCATTGGCTTCACTTGCCAGGGAAACGCTCTCGCTTTTCTCCCTTTTCTTTTGCTGACCCAACTCCGCGAAATATCGATTTTCTGGCTAAAACATTTGTCTGGCTTTTAGTTCGCGGCTACAAAGAGCAACTAGTTGCGGGTTTTCCGCCACTCCTGCACTCTTTTTTTTTGTTATTTTCCAAGCTCTGCCAGTGCAGCGAAGAACAATTCTGGGAAAAACTGAGGAAAGCGTATTGATTGTTTCCTCAATAAGCGCATGTCGCGTACAGAGGAAACGAGACTTTTCAGTTTTGTGGGGGAAATTTTCCATAGTTGAGCACTTGATGTGGCTATAATTTAAGGAAAAGTTTTGGCAAAACAACTCAATTTGCGTCGAGTATTTACGAGGCTTTAAAATAAGAGGAAATAAACAAAAATTTGACTAGAGGGGTTTGGAAAAAGTTATAAAGTTCAATTTTGTACGAGTTGTAGCTTGAGTTTATTAATATATGAAATTGATTCGGTATAATACACGCGTAATTATGTTAATAATCGTAAAAAAGAGCGAAAATATATTAAAAATTAATTCTTGGTGAAATAATTCTATTTAGAGGAATTATTTTGATTAATGAATAGGAAAAAAGAAGTCACAATGGTGATGTGTATATTTTTTTTATTTATTTTATTAATTAATTATATCTATGAGTATATGATTTTTAAATAAAGTGATTTCTTAGATATATAGCTAAATTGATTTGTTTTAATTATTTATTACTTTAATTTATTTACAGATTTTATCCCGAATTTAAATTAATGAAAACACAAAATAAACATGAACATACAACATAATTCTTTTGTGTTTTGTATTAATAAGTGCATATTATATTTATAAAATTAAAATAATTATTTATAATATCTACAAATTGTTATTTTCGCCGTAATTTAGTTTCTGCCTCATAACTTTATGGCTCCAAGTGTAATTTCCAAATTTGACAAACAATATGGAAAAGCAAAGTATTAGCCCAACCTCCCCGCCTCAAAATGCAAATTGCAATATAAAAAGAGGACAAAAATCGATCCGCGAGTGCAATTTATGAGGGAAATGTCCTTGAAGCCATTTAGGAATCGAATTATGCATGCCCACTCGTTAAAGTGACAAACATCAAGCCGCGTTCCCCGCACTGATCGGATCGGCAAATGCGCTTTTTGCCATTAAAATTTATGGGCCTCGGGGAGCTGGGCACTAAACATAGAATAAAGGGGCTGAAGGCCAGAAATGTGTGCCAAAGTGCAAAAAAAAAAAAATGTGCAGAAATTAACGGGGGGAAGGAAAGAGCAGCGAGACGGGGTGAGGGGACGATTGCACTTCGGGGGGTGGCATGCAAATTTCTCTGTCGTCCCTGATGAGGTAATTAAATTTTACGAACCGAACGCACCAGGTTTTTGTCGCATTTTTTTGGCATTTCCTTTTTATATACTCTAGGTAAGGGTATTTCAGTATTTATGGTATTTTTTAATTACATTTTGTCTAAGTAAATGTTGATTAAATTTTAGTGTTACGTTTAATATTAAATATAGTTTTTGTGTAGTCAATGATATTCCATTTAATTCCTAGAATATTAGATAAGTTATAAAGAGGCTAAAATGCAAATAATTAATTTACGACATTGTTAAAATGTATTCAAATAACATTAATTCATATATTTTATATTGATTTATTTAAAAATAAAAATAAAACCATTCAAAAGGAGTCCTTTCATAAAATATACACTTAATCAGTATTTTTATAGAACTTAGAAAAATAATATTTTTCATAAGGGTATACAATCTTCAGCTTCAGTTTGGTTTCTGTAATTTTTTTCAGATTTTTTGTTGTTGCCGGCTTGCTAATAGGCAAATCGTGTTCGATTAATGCCAAACGATTTCCGATCGCGGAGTGGTGGGCTCGGGAAATGGAAATGAAAAACGGAGTGGGTCGAATGCTTCCTTGTTGCACTTAAGTAGCTGCCGCAAATTGATTTCACGCTGTTTCAGTGCTCCACTTTGGGAATAAAAAAAGAAATGAAAAAAACAGGACAAAGTCCTAAGTCCGAGGACAGAACAATGCTTGCACCGCAGGAGAAAAGTGCAAGAAAAACAAGGGGGAAACTTTTCTTCCCATTCGGTTTTCCTTAGTATTTGTTATTTTTTTGTTGTTTGTTTGCTTAGCTTTTCTTCGGCGGCCCAAGAAACAAAATAGAAAATAGATTTTCCCCTTCATTCATTGTCTGGCCTAAGGAGAGAGTGTGGTTGCAACCCTTTCGCCGGGAAGCTGGGAAAAACTCCGCTGAGCCGAGAGCCAAAATCCCTTTGTCCAAGAAAAACTGCACCGAACAAGAAGGAAAATGAAAGGAAATAACCAAGGAATACTTTTTGTGGGAATTCGCACAATTAGGGCGATGTGAGTGGTCCTATTTTATACTCCTCGGGGGGAACTGAACGAAAGAGGAAATGCTGAGATACTTGAGGTTTTCTTTTCTTTTTTTTTTTGAAGGAGAAAGGAAAGAAAAGTCAATAATTTTGAGGGATATTAAATGAGGTTCAGGGGACTGACTGTGACAGCTCAAGATATCTTAAATTATTTATTGAAGTCAAAGTTCAAGATTCTTACAAAAAAAATATTGCTGAATATTCAGCAATAGATTAATATTAATATTTTAAACATATTTTCAACGTATTAACTAGATTTCTCAACTGATACTCTCACCTGGATAACCTGGATAACTTGCTCCACTACCTTACTCCTCACAGACCACATTTGGCGAATTCCAACTGCCAAGTCCCAACCCATCTCAGCCATCTGTTTGGGGCGATCTCTAATGGACGATCAATCAATCAAGTTCGAATCTGCGGCAGCCGGTGGCAAGCATTTAAATGTAATCGCAGACGCTAATCGCAACTGCAAATCAACTCGAGACGAGATATGCAAATACAAGTATCTTGCATATACTCGAAGCGAAGCCGCAAAACGCCTTGGAAACTTTTCGCAGAGTCTGCCAGGTCTGGCGTTGATGGTCACATGTTAATTAGAGAAAACGTAGACTCAGACGGAGACAGTTTTACTGATTGATTGATTGGCTCTAACCCTTTCTAGCTATGGTAAGTGTAGCCAATAGCAATATCTCATTACTTTGACCCTGTATCAATTGCAATTTATTTTTATGCAGTTTTAGTCATGAGAGATGAGAGCGTGATTGGTTAAAAAAGTAAAAAAGTATATGGTAAGTTTATTACAAATTGCTTAGTTGCAAACCTCTAACAAAATAGATGTTTAATTAAATATTTTAGTTAAAAAAATAGATATCACAATTAGAAATAATATCTCTTATTTCGAAAGAGCATAAACCTATAACATAGCCTTTTTTACCTTAACGTTCTCAACCTTTTCTATATTTTGTAGCTTCACACTACTAAATATTATAACTTCTTCATCACGTTGACTTCTCTAAGAAGAAATCAGGTTCCAGACTTTCAGAGATACGCGTAGAACGAGTAGCCCAGACGACGCCCACCATAAAATTAGAATCAGAGCCGCCGCCGCATCGATTCCAGTTCAGAAATCGCCCCCAACAAGGCGTTCGCCACTGTGATATATTTATGCGACCAGTTCCAGTTTCGCTGGCAACAGTCTTTGGCCTAATCGACTGCCAATTAGAGGTAATCAGCAATCAATGACTGGCGCATTCGGTCAGCTGCAATAAAGATTTTCATTTTAGTGCAAAACTTTCCGAAGCAGCCTCCCTCGCCACGCCATTGTTTTGGAACCTTTTGTGTGAACGGACAGGAAATGCAAACAGAAAAAGTCAGGGTCTGCTTGACTCTCCTCTGACATCGATATGAGGTAATAAAAGGGTTTTAAACAAAAACAAAAGCCACACTACATCACAGAATCCAACAATCCCAAAAAGGAAAACCGAACCCATATCCCAAACCCGATTCCCCTCCCTCCTTCAATGAAGTGCAAATATTTTTTAAAAAATATTTCGAAAGTCGCGTGCGCTTGTTTTAATGCATTTTTGCACACTTGACTGGCTGGCTGACTGGCTACTGGTCGGCTCACCCTAAAAGCAAAGGGTTACGCTTTGGGTTAGTCCCGAATCGGATCGGAATTTTAGGGGTTGTGCTATCCTCCTCTACCTGCCATTTGATTTATTTTTAATGGGCCTCTCATATTTTTGCACAGCCACATAAACTAGCTGCCAATATTGATTTTGCTCTCGGCCTGATCTATATTTTATGAGCTGACAATTGGTCAAATCGTGGGTTGGCCGGATGGAAGGACAAAAAAGGGTTAGGGGTGATTTTAAAATATGAACTGGTATGACGGAGCACCATTATTGCGACTATCATTATTTTAAAATGTGAAATTTTTATGGTTCAGTGCTGTAAGTATATTTAAAGAGTTGTTCAAGCTATTCTTAAAAGAGATATAATATTATATATTTTTTTTAAAATACATTTCTAACGAGATATTAACTTCTTTTAAGTAATAGTTATAAGAAGTTCTAGTTCCAACCCATTTGAGCATGAGTTTGATGTACTTTATAGTACTACGAATGTCCTTAAAAACCAACCCCCGATCTTCGCATCAAACCCAACATGTTACAAGGATTATTCTTCAAACCAAACACATTTGAAGCCCGCACAAACACAATCCAACATGTTTGCCTTTCCTTCAAATATTATAATACTTCAAGGGTTGTTTGTTTTTGGGCAGATACCAAGCGAACCGCAAAAATTCTTTAAAAAAAAAACTAGTTTTTCTTTTTTTTTTTACTGAGACAAACAATTAGGAAAACCAAAAACTGACAGCATCCATTGAGCTTCTGTTACAGGCTTTCTTTGTGTTTATTTATGCATTTTCCTTTCACTTGATTTCATCTTTGCGGCGAAGGTCGAGGGAAAAATCTGTCTGCCAGACATTTGCATTTTCTTCACCCCTCAAGCAACAATTTGCTGACCCATTTTCCTAATAATTCTCTTAAGTTTCTTCAGGTCGTGGCATTCAACTGGAAACACTTCAACTTCTTTCGATTTCTTCCAACTGAGTTGGCCTGACCCAATGTGAACCTTCCACGGATGGGACAATCCCATCACAGTTAGGGCATTGACTTGTACTTGGGATGTACAAAAAAATAAATGTAAATTAGGTTTTCTTTTACACATGGCCGGGCTCAAGTGTCTGATTGATATTTTCCAATAATTTTCAGATATTATCTATAGGCTTTCAGTGCCCAACTTCAGGTAGGACTTTATCTGTTCAATTGAATCTCAGTTCCCCGCCTGACTGCGAGGCTTACATTTATCCCTCTCCGTCACACTGACAGGTCGAACGAATTGCCTTTTTTCTCCTGCCCACATTTTGCATATTTTGAAATAGAATTTTTGAAAAAAGAACAAAGATGATGTGTGTGCAGCTTCTGGTAATGCTCGCACTGTGTCTAATTGCGTGAATTGTGTGTGGAGTGTACAATGGGATTGATGGACTCGTGTCAGAATATCCGTCTGTCAGCCGAGAGTCCATTCATTCCACGTTGCCTCTGCGATCTGGTCCGCTTTCTGGGGGTTGGTGATCTGGTCCTCTGCTCTCTGCTCGATTTAATTAAATTTTCTGCGCCTGCGCGCAATTTTTTACTCATTTGCCTTTTGTTAGGGAGTTCGGGAGTTTGGGAGTTGTATTCTACACGCCTTTTTATTCTCAATAGAGGCTTATTTTTTATGTGGTTGAGGCTGACCATGCTGGCCGCTCGTTGGACACACCTACTTGGTAATTGAAATTACATTTTTATGAAACCAAATACCTTTTCAAAAAATATATATAACTGGTTTTATTTCATTTAAACAAATTTTAAAATGTTTTATTGTTTGGAGAAGGAACGAGGATTTTTGGAAGCTTGAAAAATATTCCTAAAACGTATTTCCCGTTCATTAAATTTCATTAAATCGTTTTTATATCTTAATGAAATTTTTAGAAAATCTAGAAAGCCTAGGTAAAATTATGAATACCTGAAAATCAATACTTATTAATGTTTTTATTGAATTTGATTTATAATCCTCGCGAGCAGTCTCTACATCACCGATCGGAATCTCTTCTTCAGCAGCCATCTGATCGCAGTCACAGATAAATCAGTTTTCCAGTTGAACTCATTTTGTCAGCTCGGCTTTAAGTCTTCCTCTGTCGACATTCACTTAATCAAATTTCGAAATCAATAATTAATCAACTGATGGCAAAGGCCCAGGAAATCATTTGTCGCTGGAAAAATCATTAACATGCGTCCCTACAAATTCCGCTCACACCCCCTGACTATGCAAATTTTTTGTTCCGCGTGTTTCGGCCTCGACTCGTGTAAAGTTACACAAACAGATACAAAAAGAGAGAGAGAGAGAGAGGGGGAGAGCAAGGCTCATGGAAATTTATCCAGAAAGGATAATATTCGTACAACATAATCAGAGCTGAGCGAGGTTTTTGGCCCTGGCCGTGGACCTGGCCGTGGCATTTGCATATATTACAACTTATGCTGGTCCTTTGATGTTTGATGAAATTAGCAAAGGCTCCGGCTCAGGATCAAGCGCAGCCCGAAATCTGCTCCAATCCCCGAAGTATTAAATTTATTATAATGATGTCAATGCAGGAAGGCCACTCGCCCTTAACTCGCATTATGGTTTTTTTTTTGTTGTTGCTGTCTCCTTTTATTCCCTCTTATTTGTATTTATATTTATTTTGATTTTTATTTGTTCTCCTTGGCAGCTTATTAAACCATAAATAAGCAGGTTAGCATAGCAGGATGCTCGCCGCTGCTGTGCGGAAATTATGAAAATACTCAAATTGCCCACATCCTGCCCAGGAGTTTTCCTTTTAGGCGGCCACCCCACCTGTCTGTCTTCTGCCGCCCCTTGCCGCTTCAGCCGCATTTTCTTCGGAAGTCTTTCGGTTTCTTGGTAGCCATTTCCGTGGCATACTTTGCGGCTTTTGTGGCTTTGAGTGCTGGCTGTGCTGGGTAATTTATCATGCGAGCATAAGCAAATTATGGCTCAAACAAAGAGGGCCTGAAAGGTTTTCATAAATTTAAGGCCGTTGAAAGCCTTTTCGCCCATCATATAGCCTTTCGTCCTCACACTCGTTAGCCACTTTTCGACGAGGCCGCTAATGAAACGGGCAAACTTTCTGCGGGCCAAGCGCAAACGCATCGCAAATTGGCAACATCAATTAGAGTGGTTGGCAAGTGGCTGGGGGAAAACATATGCAAACTAGTTACCCAGTTAGTTGGTTTAGTTGGTTTCAGTTTCAGTTTTAGTCGACTTTCGCAGGCGATGCGTCGCGGCGCCGAATTTTCCGCTCAAAGTCAATTAAAAAGTTTCGGTCAAGTGGCAGACGCCTGACAACTGGCGCCATTTGGGATAAAAACTAAATAGATTATATTTATGTGCACTCTTTTCGCATAATAGATCTTTAATTATAAGAGATCACGTATTTTTATTTTATATACCGATGCTTACATATAAAAATCATCGGAAACTTTGATACTTTTCCATCTCTACGTCCCCATTGTAAGTGTACCCCATAAAAAGCATTGAAAACTTCGCGACTAAGTGGCAGGAGAATGAAACCGAGACCCCAATTAATTTTATCACATGCATTCGATCAAATTCAATTAAAAGTTAAACGCCAAAGCGCGTACGTGAGCCATTACTCAAACCCGCAGGCGAGAAGCTGAAGGACTGAAGGGTCCTTCGCCAGTTGAACCTTTTTGCCAGCCACAGTTATCATTGGACCAACAGGTGGAAGGGCGTTCGCATCGCCCCACAAATGACCCCATCAATAAAGACCCCGTTGAGTGGCGGCAGACTAAAAGGCTTCCGAGCCACCCAAAACCATTTCCCCCGAGAGCCAGCCAATTTGCCGGGACTTTGTGTCCTTCTGTCTGTCAGCCACTTTTAAAAAGTGGCCATGTTTCAAAAGTTATCGAATGGTTGGGATAGGGAAGGGTGTTAGTTTTTTTTTTAGACAAATGGGTTGGACCTCTCTCTGATAGGTGGATCGAAACTTTCTGTGCCACATTCCAACTTGTCCGTAATTCAATCAGTGATGGAGGCATTCCCACACGTGAGCTGTTTACGGAATGTTTGAAGAGCTCTCGCTCTGGTTTAGTCGATTAGTTGCGTTTAGTAACGACATCGTGAGGGATCAAGAATGTGGTATTCATGTAGGTTATATAGTTTTCTGTATAGGGATTGAATGATTTTAGTAATTTTAATTGAATAAAATTCAATTTTAATGATGGAGTTTATTAAAACAAACTCTGAATTGGAATTTAATCGTATGGAATTCTTAAGCTTATTAATATTTTTTATTATTATAATTTATTACTTTAAATAATTTGTATTCTTTGTTTGTTGTTGTTAAAAAATATTTGTGAACTCGCTTGGAATACTTTTAAAATGCTTAAAACTATAATAGCAAATTAAATTATTAAACTAAACTTATTCCAATCCACATTATTTCCTTAATAGTCCCGAATTTTATTTTAATTCCTTGTGTTTTTGTTATGATTCTTTTATCTTGAATGTTATCTCCTCTAAACCCTCGTGAATCACGCTTTCATCCCTTGGTCACCTATCCAGAGTGACTAGTCCGCAAAATTGACTTTGGCAAACACGAGGGACTCTGCTGGAACCGCATCATCTACTCAGCAGGAGCCATCACCACAAATGCGACCACATTAAGGTGCGAAAAGAGCCAATAACAGTCAGAAAAAGGAGAGACCCGGACACTGAGATGAAGGAACTCACACCCTTAGGACAGATTGTCAACACGACGGTAGAGGACATCTGCTCAATAATGCAGTAATAGACGGTCGTCCAGAGGCGTTGAACTGGGTCACATTAAAGTCGACGTGGGGGCACAGATAAATCATTTTTGGCAAACGCAACAACCTGACAGACAGGGCACTGAATAATCGCTGCGAAATGCGTTGGCAATTACATAATTCCCGGAGATTCCAGCCGATTTCGGTGAGTGGGTTAGCTACTGGGATGGGGCGAGGCTAATTTATCATGCTAATACCTTTTGGTCAGCGCCAGTTCGGTTTCCACATGTCCGTGTGCTGTTTGCCATCATTAATTATCAGCACACGGCGTGGCGGCGTCTCTACCCTCTTGTCACCTGGACCTGGACTGGTGTCCTCCTCCTTCCCCTGTTGACACAACAACTTAAACATTTGCGCAAACAGGGAGTCCAGTCTGATGTCCAGTCTCTAATCCCCTGGACTCTCGGTGAAATCACGCTGAAATTAATCATTCGGTTAAAAAACAAAAAAAGAACAAAGTGCCAGCATATCATTTTGCAAGAGATGGAACCGAAAAGGTGGCAATAACAAATTATGTGCACGGGAAAAAATATAAGGTATATAATGAAATACTTATAGTGTTAAAAATATTTATTACAGCCATATATATTTAATAAATCCAATACTGAATATTCTATTACAATATTTTATTCCTAAGAAACATTTAAAACTTAAATAGATTTTTCTTTAAATATTATTTCTTCAATTATCATAAATTCTAAAAGATTTCTCAAGCAACATTATCTTTTCCGCAATCGATTTTACCTAGGAATTCTTTCCAACTCCCTTTTTATTAATTTACTCCCAGTGTATAACAAAAAATTGTGGATTGTCACTTTGACAAATGACTTTCGCTGAACTAAATTTGTCTGCAATTTGCATTTAGGATAATCAATTCTCAGACATCAGATTTGCAGGATATTTTATCCGCCGCCAAAAGGAGCACGGCAGAGGGGTGAAATGTAAGCACCCCTTTTTGGATGGGTTATGAATACTTTTGTCACCTCTTTTGTTGCTTCAGAATTTTATTCGCACGTGGCTTGAGTTTTGCAAAAAAGTTTTACACACTTTCATGTGTATGTAAACGAATATTGTTCGGCACACACACAAAAGTTTGATTGATTTGGGTTCGTCCTTGTCCTCATCCCATTGATTGATTCGCCTTTGGATTAGTGTTCCACACAAAAAAATAAAAATAAACTTTGTTATACGTTGATTGGTTATTTGATATTCATGACGCTCCGGGAGGTGGACCGGCCCAACAAAAAAATAAAATATAAATAAAATTCAGAGCGACTCGAAGGTGCCAAGAAAAAGAAGAAGACCGGCGATGACGATGTCGGAAATCGAGGAAACGGCGCGTGCCGTTGGATTAATGTAATTACTCTTGTCGTAGGTTGTTAAGATGGATGATAGATAATGAGATGGATGGATGGCTGAGTATCTTAACAGGCGTCGAAGGTAACTCGATGCCAGCGGAACTGGATGAAGGATCGCATTCATCGGGGGTGGGAAATCCAAATAATCCCCAGTAGAGCGCCAAATGTCAAAGGGTGCGGATGGGATTTGTTGAGGTAGGTTTATGAATGTTAGGCAAGGAAGCACATAAGAAAGGAATCTATTAATAGGAATAAAATAATAAATTACTATGCTTATATGTTTGGCAGGAATGTATTAACGTATTCTTTAGCTAATATTTGTAACAATAAATATGTTTTAAAGTGTAATTGAACTACTTTTATTAACAATGTAGATTGGTTATAGGAATTTTAAACCAAAATTACCTTTTCTCTTTAACAAATCAATTCTTTTTCTTTACTATTTTAAGCTTTTCCGTAACTATTCTTTATTTTAAGAAAACCCTCCTGCTCTGAAGGGCAAAGCCATCAACATTTTGAGGGAAAACCCGTCCAGTCCCACAGCCAGATTGTATCGAGGTGACCCCAATTATATTACAATATGAACTCCTTAATGGCAACGCAGCCTATAATTGTCCCGCTCCATTAGGTTTTGATAGATTCGTGTGAATATTTTAATCCAATGAAATCTGCACGCCTCGGGAAATAATAATAAAGAAAAAAAAACGACTCACGCGATTGTCATCTAAACACAATCACCCACAAATAACCGTCATTAAATGCAACCACAAAACACACATGGCTCACACACATAGCCCCCCACACAAGCTCACGAATCAAAGCCAATTCACAAAACGAAACCATCAATTACAATAATAGCAACAACGGCGGCAACAACAACACCGATATTAACGAAAAATGTAACAACAACAAATCGGAGCACGCGGAAGTGTTTACAAAATGTCAAAGCGAATACAAAAGTGAAGAAAAGGTGAAGAAGGGTGAAGAAAGGGGAAGAAAGCGGTAGAAATACTGGCGCCCTTCTCCTCAAAAAAAGAAACAAAAAAAAAAAGAGTTTCTCATGTCAATTTGGAGATTCGAAATCAGTTCAAAACAACGAAGCCAACTGAAAATGGGATATGTCAATATCAGTGGCATTTGCCCCAAAAGCCAAAAGAGAAATATTAGAGCGAGATGCACTTAAGATGCTGCGGGTTACGGAGAAAGGGAGGGGAACTGACAGACACTGAGAGCAAAACTATATTGGAATAACAGAAAAAATGTGGGTGTAAAATATTAAGCTCATGATAATATTTTAATAGAAATATTCAAAGAGAAAGCACCTACAAATCATATTAATATATTTTTCATAAGAATTAATTTTAATCAATTGCCTTTATTTTAAAAAATTTAGTAATTTAAGAACTTATTCGATAGATAACAATAAGTGTCTATAGCATCCTTACAAATTTAAATTTAAGAGCTAGATAATCAAAAAAACCTGACAAACTACTACGGATTATAAATCAATTAAAAGTGTATCTAAACATAAGCAACAAACTATTTTAGAATCGAAATATAGTGTTAAGAAGAGGTAAATTTTAATAAAACTTTTAAACACAACTTTAGATCCGCTTAATTCCATTAAAAAATCAATTATTCTTAACAATAAAACCCATTAAACTTGTTTATTTCACATATAAACAAATATTTTCCAAATATAATAGATCTGCAATTCCTACTGATAAATCCATACTAATTCCCTGTAATTTTCTCACCGTGTAGCTACTCCACTTGATGTATTGTCTCAGGCTATTTGATTTATACCACTCGGACGCATTTCACCCAGCGCCGAGTTGGTAATGAAACTCCAATCAACAACGTGGGATGTCCACTCCATGGGTCACTCGGTGGATTACCATTACCGGAGAGAGAAGGGGGAATCGCTCTGTCTGGGACCGGGATTTCGTCCCAGACATTTGCTTCTTTCTTTATTATTATTTCGGATTGTTTTTGTTTTTATTTTTTTCTGTTTCTGGTGCGCATTGTTCGAGTGTCTTGTAACTGTGGCAGCGATGCAGACAGGCGACGGAGTAGAAAGACGGCGACTTCGGTGATTGCGTAACGCAGCCAAAAGTGGAGCAGAGATCCGTCGCTTTCTCCGCCCCCAACAACGCATTCTCTTTTTATCGCCGTCATTCGGGGTATATTTATTTGTGAATTTAGAATAATTAATGCAGACTATAATAGTGCCTATATATTCAAATAAAGTAATAGAAAACTGGCATAGGAAATTAGCATTAATAATTAAAAGATATTACAAGAAACACAAGATTATACAAGTAAAAAAACTTCATGTTAAACTCTTTCTGTACGTATTTAAATAAATAAAATGTGTGTATTTAATTAATAAGAGTATCCAACAATTTCCATTAAATTCATCTCGCATATGTGTTGTTATTTATTTTGAATTTTTTTTGTTCACTTTCTGACAAGTGCATGATGCATTGCCTGGTGCTGGTCGAAAGTGGGTGAAAGGCTCTTGGTCTCCGCATCGGGCTGGATGTGGAATTGGAATCGTGGCCACTCTGCCTTCGCTATCTGTACCGAGCACAAGTAACTCTTAATTTACGACTTGGGGACCCGGCGACGACCACGATAACAATTTGTCAGCTTAATGGCGCCAAAGGATGCGCGGTCTGCCCGACTAACATATATATACATATATAGACAAACATATATATGCCACAACTCCTTGTTTCGAACACGGAAGTGCTGCCGCAAAGTCTCCATTTTTGGGTGCAACGACCAAAAAACAATTTTTTTTGTGCATTGCGTTGATTTGTTTATAATTGCTCTGCTCCAGTCCATGGCACTCGGATCTGATCCGATCTGCTCGGTGGAATGCAGGCGGTTCGTGACTTGCTAACCGAGACGAATGCGAAACAATTAGCTACTGGAGCTGAGAGTTATGTAAGTGTTACCATATTGTAGTGACGATGTTGCCAGCAAAGCGATAAGAACTACGCAGCTCACGCTCAGTTGGTCACACTGTTTCACCACCCTTAACACCTTAATAGATTTGTAAATTGAGTTTATTGGCACAAAAGCTTAAAGTACACTTGGAACATTAAAGAAAATTATATTTTTAAAATAAAATAATTGATTCTACATAAAGATATTAAAAAATGTTTTAAAATGCTTGTAAGTTTCCTTGTTGGTTTATTTTATTGACAAACCTCTTTTGTTTTCTCTTACTGAAATATTTTTCAGTTTACTTTGCGACTGGCCCCCGGGGCAAAGACAAGTGGGGTCACAACTACATCGGGATACCGTCATGCCCATGGAAATGTATTCATTAGTTAGTGCCGGCGTCTGCCTCACACATTCACACCGAGACACGCTTGAATTTATGCTAATCTGAATGCAAACACACTCCTCGGAGACCGCTCCCCCCAGTTGCCTCAGTTGCCTCCTTCACTATATCTTGACTTTGACTTGGAGTAATCACCAGCAAGTCTCAAGACTCCAGCGACAATCGAGCTTGTTCAATTACGTGCTGCAGCTCCACACAGGGAGAAAATATTGATAGTTTCATTATTATTGGACGTTGATCCTCTACGGTTAGTATCCTCAAGTAGCCCTTGAAACACCAAGCACGTGCTTGTTAGGGTTAGTAGGCGCGATGGGAGAAAGTACAGGAATCTTAATAATATATTTTTAATAAAGGTAATTAAAATCTTTTGATTGTTTTTATATTTTCTTAGTGCACTTTCGATTTGTGTCACTTGGATCAGGCTCTCGATTTTCCGTCCTCCTGAAACCCCTTTGCACATTTGCATTTGTTTCGCATGTGTTTTCATTAATCTTACTGGGATTGAAGGGGGAAAATGTAGGGGGAAGCCTATAGATAGGCCCAGTTAGATCTGCTGGGGTGTGTGTGCCCAGCAACCTGATCGAAATCCCCGAGCTGCCGCCGCCTGCCATGATTGTTTATGATGATATAAGGGTAATCATTGTCCGGGGTGGCATGTGCCAAATTTGCCGCAAGGTTAAAGAGTTGAGTTGATTTGTGGACTGTGGGCGATCTGGGGATTGGTTGCTATTTCGAATCCAATGGAGATTAACGATCTGGGAGGAGTCGAGTGAAAGGTAAGGAAATCATAATTAATTATATTTCTAGAGTTAAATTGATTGTTTCATATTTATGGCTAGGAGATCTTAAGAGATTGGTAGATATTTGAGGTAACCTTTAAAGCTATTTTGTTTGCATATTGAAGATAATAAACTTAGCAACTTGATTTAATTAACGTTGCTTATTAATTTATAAGTTTATATTTAATTTATCTTAAACTTAAATCAAGAGTACTTACCTAAAATAATATAGAAATCATCCGAGAAGAGACGCCATCTAAGGTCCCAACCTTACAAGCTCTTTCAACCTGAATCTTCACCTTTCGGCGCTTCCCATAAGCAGAAATCAAGAAACCGAATCGAGTCAGACCTCACCTTTAAATGCAAAATAGTTTATCACGCCCCCATCAATCAGGGCTAAATGTTAAATCTAAGAAAAAAAAAAACCAGAGAGACAACGGCGACGAAATCAATTCCACTTCTTGTATCTGTAGCTGAATGACTTCAATTGTTTGACTTGATTTTTTTTTTGTGGCATCATCATCGCATTATCCAAATGCCATTTAAGTTTAACCTTTTGAGCGCGCGGATTTCAATTGAGGAGCAGCCCGAGCAGTAGGAGGTTTTACTATGCAAATTTCATGGCTACCAAAACAGAGCTCATCATCGTCATCGTCATTATTGTGGCTAAAAAGCCGCCAATTCAAACAATCCAATGCTACCCAATAATGGGTGAGAGAGAAAGATGATTTTGGCATTTTTTATTTAAAAAACCGCAACCTCATGTTGTTTTTTTTTTTGTGATTTCTGTGTCATTATACCCCCCATTTAAAGTGAGCCAAACAGTAAATACCTGACTATCTCAATGGGCATTGTATGCAGATCGCTATATAGTAGATATCCAACAAAAGGGCCTCGAGTGACATGGCTACCGCATTGAACAACTTGGAGTATTTTTATTCGAGGAGTGCCAGACAAGACAAAAAATAGACAAAAAAAAAAAAAAAACAAAGTTGGAAACAATTTTGCACACTTATCTTTCGGAGCCAGTCCAATTTTGGAGGGCAATCATTTTTCAGGTGGAGAGTTTGACATTCTTTCCTCGCAGCTATTTCGGAGTCTTGGCGGCATTCTTGTTAAGATTACATGGATTACCATATAGCCAAGAAGGGAAACAACTATCCAGCTCTAACGAGTTTTATTTCACATTTGTGCTGTTTTGCGCAAGACACAACTTCGTTTTTAAGATTCCCGCGGCGCATCGCACCTGAAATTACAAATTTTGTAATTGCCAAACAAAGCGCAGAAGCCAACAGAGAAAAAAAGGGGGAAAAAAATAAAAGTTGCTGATGGCAGAGGAGGAGTCTTTAAAACTGGGACTCTGGGCCGTAGCCGGGTACCAAAATCAAGCCGCACACAATGCCGGTATTGCCAAGAAGGCTGGCTCGGCGCTAAATTATAGTAGATACGAGCTCATGTCGCAGGCAAAAGGCATGCGCAGGTTGTGCAAATCGCTGACAAAATGCGAAGCCACTTCGAGTGCTGATCGCAAATTGTGATGGCAGCGTGCGGCTATCTCAGATCAACGGGGGGGCTATATTTTGAATATTTTTTTACTGCCTTCATGCCTTTGGAATTTTTAATTTGCCATAGAAGATACATGTTTATTTTGGCTAATTTGTATTACAGTTAGGAATGGTTGTTCCAAGAACATGGCTTTTTTATTACTTCTCTTCTTCATTATCTTTAACATTAAATCTTGAAATGGCAAATCAGTTGAAACATTCTAGTTCGTTTTAAATAAAATAAATGTCCACTGTTTTAGATCTTGCAAAAAACTTAAAGGGGTTGTCATTTAAATAGGAAATATAATATGAGAGGTTAATAAAGGGATTACTTGTATTTTTTATTTGATTTTTAAATTGATTAAGCAACTATAAACTTAATATTTTAAATATAGTTTCTAGCATAGACACGCTGTCACCTCTAGTAACAATTTCGTTGGATGGGCGGGCAGTGACAGAGTCACACGGCAAAGGCATTACGACAGCAAATAGCTCACTGAATCAAAAGCAAATGAAACTTAAAGTCGAAGCAATCGACATTTGAATCGAGATTCGAAAACGATGGAGTACTTTCGCATGGAGAAGACCCCATCAGCTCTTTCTCTCTGTCTGCCTCCAACAAGATCTCGTCGAGTGGAGAGACCTCCAAGATGTTCGTGTTTTCGTGTGTAACTTTTTTGCTCCATTGCTTTGTTTTGTTTACCATTATTTTGTGTAAATTGTTGCTGCTGGACGAATGCGGAAGTTAGCCCGAAATAAATGTGTTTCTTTTTTTTTTTTGGCTAACAACTGTATTAGCCAGCATCCCAGTCACTTCCCCGGCGCCTTCTCAACACCCGCATCAATTGATCAGCACTCGAGGAGCAATTACGATTACCGCCCGCTGACTTTGCGACGCTGTTTTTGTTTTGTTTCCATTTTTTGTGCCGCTCGTTTTTATTAAATAAAATCAAATCCAATCATAAATAAATTTAAACCCGTTTGACCACAAACTAAAGCCGAATGAACACATAAGCGTACATGAACTTATATCTACATATAGAAAAGCCCGGATTGGCATGTAAGAAACGTGCAGCGGCTAATGCGAATCGCTGGAGAGTTGGGCTTACACTGTACAAATAATTTTAAACAATAATAGATGTGTTAAAAGAATAACACTAATTTTATAAGGGTCACTATAAATAATGTTATAAGTAAGATCCAGCGAAGGAATCCGGATAAGAAACCATTGCAAATGTGCTAAGAAACTGTAAGTTTTATTATGCTCTTTTATTAGCAAAATTAATATTAGTTCATAATGATAACAATAAATAATTTCAATAAAATGGTTAGTAAGAAAGTATTTCTATGATAAAAATTATGTATTTTACCACACACTACGAATTATATTCCAAAGACGGATAGCAGCGCCTTAATTGTTTTAGAACCAAGCCCGATATATAATTTTCATGAACTTTAGAACCACCAAACTTTAAGTAATCTTCACATTAATAATTATTTAAAATACATTATTATTTTCAGTGCTCTAATATAAGGCACGGAATCGTAATCGGAATTGAAGTCCGGAGAGTTGGAGGCGGAAGCAGCGACGAGGGCACAGGCACGGACTCGGGCACTTAAGTGCGTTCAATATTGTCGTGGGTTGTGGAGTGCCGAGTGTGTACCTCGGATACGGATGATTGCCTGCCTTTAGCTATACATGTCTATATACATATATATTTATATAGGAGATCGGGTTAAGCTATGCTGTAGCTACAACTCTATCCGCCCCCTCCTCAAGCGGTGGCTGTTGTCAACGTTAGACATTACTCACTCGGTTGAACAGTTAGCGAATTGAATTGAATGGCAAGACATTTATTGCACGACAATGATACCCTTCAATTTATAAGGAATTTTCAACACTGATTTAATTGGTTAAGAAAGGAATTTATAGGTAGAAAGTAAGGCATTTAAAATTGTCCATATTAAATAGTTAATAACACCCTTAACATCATAATACTTTAAATGACTTGAAAACTTTACGTCACTTCCTTAATCGATGATCATAAAGGCATCGGAAAGAGTGATGAATTTTATTTTTATTGAGCGGCCCCATCAAATTTTTCCATTACCATTTTCATTTCCCTCGCATTTTCCTCTTCCTTTTGCAGTTTATCCTCTGGCTGTGGAAGTTGACTAAGACTTTCCTGGGTCGCTGGCGTTTCGACCTCGATGCAGTAGCAGCTTGACTTGTGTGTATTTTTTCACTTTTTCTCGTTATGTTTTCGTTTTTTTTTTCGTTTATTTTTCATTTTATCTGTCTTATGATCCAGTATTTACAGGCGTGTTTAATCGTATTCGACAGAGAGCAGTTCGCTCGTGTGCACAATGCTAGCAGGGTTTTTTGCTGTTGTTGTTGGAACAGATGTATATTATATAGTATCGGTGGCTTTCGGTTGATGTTCCTTTTTTGCATATTACGCTCTCGCCTCAATCAATTCAGTGTTGATTTATTTTTTTTTTACCCAGCTTCCCGGTCATTTGCATTTACCATAAATTCAATTAAAGCCGAGTTGGCTTGGCAGCCTCCTTCCCTTGAACATTTCTCTTGATTTTCCTTCATCGCCGCTCGACTTATTTGCACGCTTTTAATACAATTTCAATTACACAATTAACCAAGAGCTTGGTACACCTTGGATCTTGGAGTGTTCGCATTCATTTACTATCCGCCGCACTCAGACTCGCACAAAGTATTCACTTTGTGTCGTGTTCGGTTTCCCTGTGCGTGTTTAGGCGCTCGAGGTTCATCGGAGCGTATGAGCGATTTTCGCGCTGACGAGCTGTCGAGCCTCTCTTTTTGTGTTTGTTGAACTCTTTCTGTGTTAATTAAACACTTTAATTTGGCCGCGCTTTGTTAACGCTGTCATAATACCGTCTCGACCAGGCCAATGCCTGTGAAAACAATTGCATTTTCTGTATTCGCGAACTTGTTCCGTTTTCGTGTGTGTGCCGCCGCAAAATGATTGATTCGATTTCTCAGTGGCAGCCAACGCACAATGGGCAAAGCTGCGCAAAAATTTATGGCCCCCAACTCAAAAGTGCATTTAATTTGTATTTCAAGGAGCAACAAGGGCAGACCCCGAAGATTGGTATACCCTATATTAAGAGACTTGAAGGGAAAGTATATGATTATAAAGGTAACCAATTTATATTACGAAAAGTACGATATAATATATATCAACAAACATATCGAGAACTTTGGACAAAATTACATTTAAACCCCTTTACCATAATCGAAAAAATATCTAGCAAAATTGTAGTTATGTCTTTTTTTTACTGATTACATTTAAAACATCTTTTTCTATCTATTTTATACAATAACAGTTTAAACTAACTTTAGGTTCTATTTTGGCAGAGTCCGATGTATCAAAAAAAATAAAGACTTATCGCACATAAATTGCACATATCGTACATATCGATACAGTATCTATATATCTTTAATTTCTGCCTTCCGCAACTCAAATTACACAACTTATTCTAGGGAATGGGTTTATAAATCATCGACACCAATAATTACATTTAAATTAAACATAAAACAAGCTTCCCTTAACCAGAATAATACCTTCTTGGCAGTGCATGGCAGCTAAAATATTCTCTGATTCCGAATCAAACTCGAAGTCGGATTGAAGTCGGAGTCTGTGACTTTTAAGGTGGGTCGTCGTGAATAGCGGAAATTCCACATGCGATCGACTTGCACAAACATATAAGAGCCAACCACCGCCTCTTTGTCCATTTTGCCATGAATACCGTCATTTGGAAATGAAAATCGAAGCAAAGTCGCTAAAATACAGTATTCCACAGATGCAGTGGAGTACTCAAGTACTCAAAGGGGTTTTAAAAACAATTTTAATAGTTATTATTATAATTTATTAGTATAATTTACATAGTTTAGTGGAAGAAGATGGCAAATAAGTGGAACTTGTTTCATAATATTGATGTGTTTTATTTTTATATTTATAAATCATTATCCTCCTGGCTAATAAAATAATATTTTTGTTGACATCCTATCGTGGATGTTAACGCTGTCCTCGTGGACACCTTAATTGTTGGGGTCTGTGCTATCCCACCTAATAAAGGGTTCCTTACCTTTTTTAACCAAGTCATTGATAGCTTCGTCCAATTTTTCCTCCCAGTTTAATAAAGCAACAGGTCTCTTACTACTACATATAGTTTTTATGTGAAGCAATAGCTAATCTTTTCATTATCTGTTTTTGAGGGATATATATTGTTGAAATTAAAACTTTTTGGGCATGAAATGCTATGCTTAAACAGGAGAAACCCCCACTGCCGACGCTCCTGCACAGATGCACTGGATCAAAAGACATCCGAGCTGCTCGGGTGCAATAACATTGACATTTAGAATGCGGGCCGAGACCCGGGCCATTCATAATCGCAAAAATGCCATAAAGAGCAGCGAGAAAACCCCAAACCAAATCCGAATTCGAAGCCAAGACTTAAAGCCAAAAACAAAACCAAGTCGCGACACAGAAAACTGCCAAACGAAATTGAAATCGAACGCACTGAAAGTCCACAAATTCACTAACCTTGTGCCCCTGTTGGGCCATAAAAACTGCGTATTGATTTCGTTGCATGGAGAAAAAACCATTAATACATTATTAGGTCTAAATTGTCATTCAAATATTTGTTATCATATCATCATAGACACGATCAGATATCATTTGAATAGCTTTTAGATGAACACAGAAAAATATTTTGAAAAATATTAAAAATATAGTTATTAAATAAAGCAAACATGAATAAATTTAAATATGAATAGTAAATGCTTAAATTAATAATACTTATATATCTAGGGCATACGCTTGATACTTAAAATTTTAATATATTTATGTTTTTATTACTATATACTATCTTATTTGTTGTTGTTTGTGTATTTAAATAAACTAAACAATTATTATTATTCAATAAAATTAGTTGGGTAAAAATAAATATATAAAAAAGGCTTTAAGGATGCACTTTGTAATTTTAGGTTCTTCTTGTATTTAGTTTCTATTCAATAGATTGTAATTTAATATAGTTCGAAATTGTTTTAATTTTTTGCGGATATTTTTTCAAGTGCTCAACGTTGTTGGCTCGCCGCAGGAATTGCAATTGGCAACGGAGTCGTTCGGGCCAGGCCAATTATAGCGCACTTGTCTGCGGACATCGAGTGCGGGCCAAAAAGCCATGGCTCAAAACAGCTGACTGAAATTGGCAGTGGGAGTGGGGCCCAGGATTTGTTTTCTTTTTTTATGCCTGCCACATGTGGATGCCGCAAAGTGCATTGGGCAACGTTCCGTATTTTTTCTTCTCTTTTTTGTTTACCTTATTTTGTATTTTCCTGCGTCATGTTGTGAGCAACAATTCCATTGTACACGGAGCTATTGAGACGCAGAGACCACTAAATGATCTAATAGCTCAAGGGGCTTTTGGGGATTGGATTCGCAAAGAAGGTCAATGGTTGGTGTGAGTGTAATCAGAATACTAATTAATAGCTTGCTTTTAATTGGCGCCGCTCGAAGGTTACCAGGGGGAAGTGGATAACTATAATTAGAGCTTAGATGTGGGAAACATATAGCCGGAATTTTTTTGGAAACTAAAATGTTTGTTATATATATAGAATAAGTGGTGGTTATTGGATTATTTAAGACATTATTTAACTTGTTAAGATATGTGGAAAGAAGGAGAGTCTCTCCCTAAATTAGTACCCTTTACCTATACTTTATCGCGCCTACTATCATTTACTATCAAGCACGTGCTTGTTGCGCCAGAGGCCTCTTGAGTGTACTGACCGTACTGCATCAACGTCCAGATAGATATACTTTTAAACAGCAAACAAACAGTACTCGTAAATTTTAATGTCTCATTTTTATTGATTTTAAATTAAGTCTCCTTTAACTTTCATATGCCAAAAGTCTAAAAAATACATAAATATATTTATTTAGCTATCACATTTATGTGTCTGTAGTGTTTGTTTACATATATTATTACAAGAAAAATATAAGAAAAGACATTGCAAGTGCATTAACCTCACCCAACATGGACTTGTTGTATGGCTATTGCCTTTTTGGAATCCCATGACTCATCTGCTGCTTCCACTTAACCCACTTCAGAGCCAGTTGTCACCCACATGTGCAAAATTTCCATAAGCCAATTGCAGAAACCTCAACCCAAAACGAGACCCGGCAGGAAAACTCCCAGTAATGACACTGTATTTTTTTTTTTTTGTCACAACTCCAAGACATTCTTTACAGCCGCTGGGCACGCTTCAGTCCGCACACATACACACACATGCGACTCTGACAGCATAAAAGTCAGACAAAACGATCTCATCATAACTTAAACGTCACGTTGCAAGAGCCATTAAAATATTGGCTTCGCAGCCGAAGAATAGATAAAAGACGACGCAAAAAAAAGCTAGCAGGCGACACAGTGAACCAATGACTCCAAACGATCGGCGACCGAAAAAAGAGACTCTAAGAGAGTTTTAAAACCGGATTTAAGAGCGAAACTTGAGGTGCCGGCGACGGCGACTCGATCCGTGGGCTGAGCTTGAAAGCGAAATCAAATCGAAACCGAGAGCCAAGCCGAGCTGAGGTGAGCTTCGTTTGTGGGCTCTTTTTTTCGTGTGTGTCTTAGAAGAATCCGAAAGAGAAGCTCTATTCGGGCTTTTCGGCTTCTGCAGACGAGCCTGTGTCTTTCAGTCGGTTTTTTGGCAGCCGATCGCGCGGATGCGGCTAACGAGTAACAGCGCGCGTTCCCAAAAAAGTCCTCAAAAGTCCAACACAACAAGTGTACAATTGTGAGTTTTACATTTTTTCACCTAGGGGAATTGTGGAATAAACGGCTTGCAATTATTGCCAAAGCGTTAAATTATCCGTGAGTGAGTGATTGATTGAGTGCTGTGTGTGACCAAACTTTAAAAATTGCCAATACACAAATTTGCAAAGAAGGAAGAAGTAATAAAAAAAACCAAAACAAAACAAAGAAGCCTCCCACACTAGAAATGGCGTGCTGAAAAATGCTCGACAAATGCTTGCCAAACGAAATTTTTATGCAAATTATGACATTTGTAATTATAGTGCAACAAGTCCAAATTGCAATGTACAAACCCAGCCAAAGTCACTTTAATTAATTTTGAAGTTTGCACTTTTAATTAAGAGGAGAGAAGCAAAAAAAAAAAAAATACAGAAAAGTTGCAATCAACATTGATTAACATAACATGAATGTCGAGCAAATTCGCGTTCTCACATCTCCATAGGCATTCGCGGTTGCCCTGCAAAAACAACATAATAATATTATTTAATAAAATCTGTCTCGACCGCAAAAGTGAATCCGAAAAGCGTGGAAAAGTGACAAAAGTGCGGTTCTCGTGTGAGTTACGATGATCATCGAATCCAGATGAGTGTGTGTGTGTGTGTTTTTCTGGTGTGAAACAGAGATCGGAAAATCTGGTAGCTGATTTAATTACAAATTTATTCAAATGGCCAAACACAGGTGGGGGAACAACACTGGCAAGGTGCAAACAAGAATTCACCGTCAGGCGCCTGATGATTGTGCAGATGTTAAAAAACACTTCGCGAAGGCCTGATTGATGGAATAATTGCTGCGATGACAAGCAGATTTAGTTTAAAGATTTAAATGCAGTGAGAGAGAATAAATCCGATACTCGGTTGATTTTTAAAAGTGCGTGAATATCAACAGGTTATTAGTGGCAGAAGCGAGCGGAAAAAACTGCTTCTCGGTTCCTCTTTTAAGGTGTTTCGAAGATCATCAACTCTCTGAGATCATTTCAAAGTTGAGTGATCGCAAGAAATCCGAAGATTTATAAAAAAAATCTTGATGGAAGAAGAAGTTCTATGACATCACTTTAAAGCTGTCTGATCATTGGAAGTTCTAACGTGATTATGAAGTAGTTTTTACGGTTGTATATATTTAATGGAATCTCAGATCTTGATGTGTGAAATACATATTTTTTCATGGCTCAATCACTCAGGGGTTTAGTGAAAAATATGGTAGAAATGATAGCTGGAACGCTTTTATAAAAAGTGTTAATATATGATTTTAATTGAGGGAACTTGTGGTATTAAATATAAATTTAGAGATAGTTTAAAAGCAAAAATTAACATCATTATTTTATTATGTAGAAATTATTATTCAGAGGTTACCTTTCATTCTGTAATCTCTGAGATATTTAGCCTTCTCATAGCAACAAAATTGGTCTTAACAATAATTGAGCATAACAAATTTATAATTCGTTTTCTTAATAATACAGTTATTTCTTTAAACTTAATTGTAATAGATACATTCTAAGCCAAATAAAATAACAAATAATTACTATATATAAGTAATAGTAAACAGATTTCGACACCAAATAATTACACGATTGCCAAGGATTGTTATGACCACACCAGAAACACAATACAGCTGGTAATTATACGCCATAAAAGTTCTTCGAATCGAACTCTAACTCAATAAACACCAACCACGCAAAGCGATCAATCAGTGGCAATAAGAAAATCGAAACGGAGAATTCGCGAAACCATGACTGATCAGTTTTCGCGATCGCACAACAAAAGGAGCAGATGCAAAAGTTAAAAGTAATTAATGTTGGTTATGCGGTAATGAGCTCTGACCAAAGATCAAAAGTCAATTAAGTTAGCGAGCGACGTGTCTTTGTCCACCCACGATCTGTTCAGATGTCAGCATTGATCGATGGCTTAATCGGACAGAATCTGTTGGATTGCCATCTAATCAGTCCCGTCCACCTCGACCTGAACACGATCATAACTTAGCTCCTCTTGATCTTCAGTTCTGCCCGTATATTAACGTGCCATGTGCTGTGACTCAGAACCCAGTTGGCACAAACTGTAGCAGGTTGCCAGTGCGAGCATGTAAGGCCATAATCGCCGTGTCTAACTGCCATAATCCACCCGCTAACTGCAGTTGCTGGCCTCCGCTTTTTATATAGACTTTGGAGTCCGATTCGGATTCAGATGCAGTCCAACGACTGGTCAGAGTCGCCAGCTCACCTCGCACAGAATAGCAGCATCGCACGGCACGTACCCAGCCAGAGTGCCGGGCAAAATAAAATCGAAAAGCATAAACAATTTATTTGAACAAAATAACTTTGAGCAGCAGTTGTAGTCGGAGTTGCCGTTCCATTGGAGCTGCTCGAAGCCGCAAAATGACTTAACTTATAAGCTGGCATTTGCCAGTGGATGCTGCAATGTTTCAATGCAATTTACCTGACCAGGAATGCGGGGCATGCACTTGCAGAAAATGTTATTTAATTATTTCTAATATGCAGTACACATATTAAATTTAGTTTATTTAAGTAAGGAATACAATTTTCAGTATTCATGGCTTGAAAACTTAGAGGTTTATAAACTAACAACATAATCTAAAGATTTGTTTGAGGCAAACGTAAATTAAAAAGTCATCCATCATCAAGTCTGCCTCTCAGGGACAGTGTTTAACTCATTAGGAAGCTACAAATTAATTCCGTTTTATTTAATTGAATTATTAAATTATTTAACAATCAATCAGAAGTAGGAATTTCACAGATTGGTAGTAGAGAAAATGATATTATGATTATAATTTCGAATTATTAGAATAAATGTTAATACAAAGTATAAATGCTAATATAGAGTATAAATTAAATGTTTAGTTCAGTGCAATTAGATTAGCCATTAGCTAGAAAAATATAACATGCCACATTTAACTAACTGGTTTTCTTATTTACGATGAAACCAAGTTAAATTTATAGCATTATTATTCTATAATTATATTTGTTAGGAGTTTATTATAATTCAAGTTAGTTTCATTCTCAGGCGATATATGTGTGAAGCCATTAAAACTAAATGAAATCGAGTTTGGTAACCGAAAAATATGTATGCTCAGCCGATTGAAGATTGCACTAGACTTAGAGAGAGAGAGGGAGGGCCTTTCAAGTACAGTGCCGGGCATTGAGGCATGGCGTTGCTCAAAGGTGTTCTAATGGCTGGCCAAACGAGCTATTGAACAATGCCTGGAAGTGGTCGGACTTGCAGATTGCTGCCGCTCAGATATCGAATGCCGTTACAGTTACTAATTAGACAGGTTGCCAAAGATCTAGATAGGTGCGTGACGGAGGCTGTACTTGGAACTTGGAACTCCGGTAACCGCCAAAAAGAGTGCCCACTTTGTGCCCCTTAGATTACCTCATTTCCCAACACAAACCGACCGACTGACTGACATGCTCATCGGTCGTTAAGTCACCATGTTCCCTACTCCAAATTTACCGCAGACATTTAAGACAATCGTGCTGTTTGGTTACACCCATTCAGTGCCTGGGAGCCGACCCTAAAGCAAGGTTCTTCACAGCGCACTCCGTCAATTGCTGTTATGACCTTTCTGTCGATTGCTCACTTGGCCGGCATTTTCCGCCGTTCAACTGACCTTAGCGAAATCTTTAAAGCCGCCAGCAAAACTCTTAATAACCTGGCCAAGTCAAGTCAAAAAAAAAGAAGAAAAACATGAGCAAAAGATTTTGCACACCTGAAAGGAGTTGAAGAGGCGAGAGTTGAGTGCCGCCGGACTGCAGCTCATTAATCGAGCAACGAACGACTAGGCAGACGTTAAGCTGCACGGGAAAAAATATTTTTAAAAAATTGGTACTTAAAGAGAATCTATTTTTATAATTGAGACAATTTGTCACTCGCTAAAAATTCTATTTCTTGGACTAATCGAAGGGATTCTAGTAATTCCCAATAACTTTTACCCTCTCGTTCTGGTAGATTTTCTCTCGGTGCAACAGAGTTTGCTACCCATTAATAGGCCTCCATCTCCGCCTCTTCAGCTTCCACGAAAAGAAGCCGCAACACTTGAGGTAGCATGGAAACTTCAAAACTTGGTAACTTGCAACTTGGCCATAGCCAGGCGGCAGGCAGTCAGCCAGCAACGAAAACAAAAGTGAAAAGGTCACTAGCACCAGTTGGGCAGCAGTTGGAGCAGTCAGTTGGAGCACGAGGAGCAATCCCAGCTGGAGTTTTCTGAGCCAAACAAAAAATACAAATAAAAACAAAACACTTCGGCACTCGACACTCAGCCAACTGTGGCCGCCAAGCTCAAGCGACTTTGGCTCATCGCACTCGTAATGCCAATCCAGGTCCAGGTGAAAAGGGTATAAAGTCGTAGTTACACGAATGCATAACATCTTAAGCAAGCCAATTGCGATGGGGATACCGTGAACTCACGAGGAGGTTGAACCACTTTAAGATCTTACCTAGGTTTTGGTTTACTAAGATAGTCTAGGAAAAATAGGAGTAGTAGCCTAGCCTTAAGTGGCCATAAATAGTATTATTAAAATCAGGCAAGCTAATATTATATTTCATTATTTTATGCGATCTTAGCTCGCTTAAATAAACGACTTAATAAAATATCAAATGTTGCATCATGGGAGATGTATTTATTGGATATGGAAGGCCATTTTCTTACGTAGCCAATCTCCTGTCTGCCATTAATAATGACCTCTCCCAGGGCATCTATTCTTCGTTTTGGCCAGACACAGCAGTTTACTTCCAACTATTATTGCCGTTGTTTCGCTTGCTCTTCGTTTTTCCGGCTAACAAGTTTGCTTTTCTTGGCTTTTGTGTATGCACATATAGTACTTACATATATATCTGCAACTACATTCGAAGTTGGCTGCAGCAGAAGCCACTTGCCGGCTTGTTGCTGGCGATCTCTTGCCCAATGCAATTCGCATTTCAATTTTTCTAAACTATTGGCCAATACTTTTGGGGCTTCTAGCATACGTTTGTATACGAGATTATTTATCGCCGTTGATGGCTTGGGAAAATCCAAAGTAAATTGCAGCAGCTGCTTCTTAATTCGCCGAAGATGAACGCGGTTTTCGCGGTCTTATATTTTTTTTTTTTTTACTTTTTGTAATTTATTTTTAGAGAGGATTTAATGAAGCTTAATTGAAGCGGCGGCAGATTGAAGATCGCAGCAATCTCCCGGGTTGTTGGGTGACAACTTTCCACAAAAATTGTGGAAATGCCGAGATGTATATTGACAGACAGGCGCACTTTCATTTTCATTTGCAATTCGATTGCCTTTCGCAAATTTGAATTTACGCGGAGACAGAGAGGAGCAGAGCCCTAATCTGCTGAAGAGTCTTGGAAATCGGTTAGACAACGGCAATTACTTTTGGTTATATAACGGTGGCAAACGTAAAAGGGATCACTGAGCCAAAAAGGCTCAGGCTGTAAATCAGTTACAGATTTATAGGCTACACTTTTGGTAATTTTCTTAAAAGAGTTTAGATATTAAATGTTACAGGAAAGCAACAAAAGAATATGCATTAAGTAATAAGATATCATAAAAAAGGAATAAACATTGTACTTTATATCTGTAAGCATTTTAAAATACAATTAATAGTAAAGCAATAAATACTACTATGAGAAACGTTTTCAAATCTTAAATTAAAGACCATACAAACGATTCTGTGAAAAGAATTTATTTATTTATTTATTTATCTAAAGCTAACAAATAGTTCTAAACTAAGAGCTAACTAGGGTCTAAGAGCCATAGCAGCTAAGGCCTTCGGCTCATCTGTGAAAAGAATGAATATATATTTTACCAAACTTTTTAGCTGACTTTGATTTTTCAAAACTTTAAGGTTATATTATTTTTCTTCTCTGTAGTTTTTGGCAATTGACATTTGGAGGAAACAATAATGGATGAACAGAAGCAGCTGGAGGTAATTGCGAACGAAACCCCATCAGTGGCCGGATTGAGGCGTCAGCCGACCAAATATCCCCACGGCCTCAACATTACGGTGCAGACGATCGGCGACGATGATTATAATGATGGGGGATCGGCGAGAGATCACGGCGATGACTATTCCCGTACCTCCGGCGAGTCGTGCTGGAGCGAGACCCAAAAATATCGCATCGGAATGCTGGGCAGTCCCGAGACCCTGGCCGAGCTCCAAGTTCGCCGCTACAAGTATCCGCTGACTGCCAATTACTATCTGAACGGCAAGGTGGACAATCCCGAGAAGCCCACGCCCTGGATGGTCCTGGGCTATGCCCGACGTGCCTGCCGGTGGAAGTATCTGCGGTGGCCCATCATCTTCGTGGCCAGTGTCCTGCTCTTCTTCGGACTGATCACCTACTGTCTCTGGCTGCACGATGTGAGCGTGGCCCGGGCCAAGTTCCTGCAACGTCGCTACGAGGCCACCCTGACGTCCACGAGTCCCAACAGCCATGAGGTTTGGGATGAGGAAACCACAGGTAGCACCACGGAACGAGAGCCCCAGGAAACGACACGACTCAAGGCGGTGGATGAGGAGCAAGGCACGATTTCGCCAGAAATAACATTCGATGAGGAGGAATCTCCGGGAGAGGAGAAGGGTGATGAGGACTACGATGACACCTTGTTGCCGGCGGATAGCATTCGCTTCACCTCCGGACACCAGAACAGCTTTGGGGTACCCATTGAGCAGGACAAGAGGATGCTGCAGTTGCTCAAGGACGTAAGTCAAAGATTTTTGTATTCACTGGATTCCCGTGCTCCTTCCCTTCCTCAATTCATGAATTCACCATCTGGGACTACTCTGTCGCCTAATTATCCCCTCTTGTTTGCCTCCTGCCTTTGCAGTTACTGCCCAAACCCCAGGCTACCCCCGCGGGCAATGAGCAGCCTTTGACCCGGGTGTCACCCACCCTGCCGCCTCCCTCTCCGGCCAGTGGACGCCCCACCAAGGCCATGTCCTTCACCACCACACCCTCCACCACAGACAGCGGCTGCCAGTCCACAATGTTGCCCATGTGCCAGGGCGTTTTGGACTACGATCTGACCTACAATCGCGCAGGAGCAGCGCCGCGGGATGCCGTCTCCATGGCGGCCTACGAGGAGCTCATCCGGTCCAATTGCTCGGCAAGAGCGGCGGAGTTTGTGTGTGCCGCCTTGGAACCAGAGTGTCGACCCTCCTACATAGGACAGCTGCCGCCATGCCGTCGCATCTGCAAGGGTAAGTATCTTTAAGATATTTTTAAAAGGGAAAACAAAAGGAAGAAGTGTGCGTAATATTTTTACAGCAGAAATTGTTCAATTTGGAAAGGATCCTAAAGAAAACAACAATATTTTATTACTATTTATATTTTTTACTGGATTTTTAGCCATTTTTGAGGCCTGTTCCGTGGCAATTGCCAACTCGGATGTCCTGAGCGAACTCTTTGACTGCAGCCTGTATCCCGATGCCCACGAGAGCCACAAGTGCGAGGATCCCACCCGGAGGCGTGATCATTGCTACGGCAATGAGTTCCAGTGTCACGATGGCAGCTGCATTCCCCAGAACTGGCAGTGTGACAAGATCAAGGATTGCTCCGGCGGCGAGGACGAGGATGAGCAGTGTTTGGTTTGCGAGGAGGACGAGTTCCGCTGTCGCTCCAACGAAAAGTGCATACCCGAGAATCTTCGCTGCGATCTGAACTTGGATTGTTTCGATGGCAGCGATGAAGAGGATTGCGATGATTACGGTTCGGGGGATACGGCGCCCTTCGATGAGGCCGAACTGAATGCCTTTCCCCGGGTCTTTTCCTACGCCAGCTTCCTGTCGCCAAATGAGACAAACGATAAGCTATATACCTATATCACAGCCACCACCGATGAGGATGCGGGCACGGAGACCAAGTTCCAGATACATCAGGTGGCTGCCCCGGTTCCGGCGGTAAATGCCAGTGCTGAAGAAAACTCCGGTGGACCCAAGGGGTTCGGTAAGAAATTAATGAAATTTATTCTATTATGTTAAGATAAATTCCTATCTAATTTATTAGCCATTAAATTCCATTTTAATATACAATTTTTCCAGTTAACTTTCGTGACAGCAAGGAAATCATGATGACCAGCGATTCGGAGAATAAATTTAAATATTCGCAGCGTGCGAATCGCACTTCGGTGAAGTTTAGCGTTGCCACAGCCACTACTCCAGCGGCTCGGACTGCCAGTGCGATTCCTGGCTCAGCCTTGGCCCAACAGCGGGAAAGGGAGAGATTCACTAGCACCTCTACCACCACAAGTACGACAACCACAAGGCCACCGCCCACTACAGTTGCCAGCGTAACGGAGGTGGTCACAGGACCAGGTGGGTGTCTGACCCACGAGCTCAGGTGCTTGAGCGGCAAGTGCATCACAGTCAGCCAATTGTGTGACAAGGTAAGTTTAACTTTAAATTAATTATAAATATGCAGCATATATATATATAGTTTATTACAAATTATATTTCCTTGGTTAACTTAAAGATCTCTGTTTAAATCTCGGCACTCCTTCCAGCAAATCGATTGTCCCGATGCGGCTGACGAGCTAATGTGCGTTTATCGGGAGCGTCCAATTGGCAGGCGGACCACCACATCACCATCCACACCCACAACCACTATAAGCACAACAACAACAACGACATCAACAACGACTACTAGTAATCCGGTGACCAGTACCAGGCGGTCACTGAGGACCACGCCCAGCCGCAGTCGAAAGCCCAAGTCTTAGAGTGATGTATCTTGTATCTTATGTTTATTTATATCTCTATCTTACTGCTCAGCACTTGTATTTTCCGTCGCTCGCTACATGTATGATATATATGATGTGTATGTAAATCTTCGTTAGTGGCTAAGTCGTTTAGTTGTTTAGAGTTGTTTGACTATTTTTACGTGCGTGTAAATTGTATTTTTAGCAATGAATAAAGTTTAAGATGTGTGTAGTTTATAAAATTCAAGTGAAGCTGCGGTAAGTTTCGTAATCTTTAGCTGGAGATCTGTCCGCAACCGAGCTATCAATCTTTTCTAACCTTGTCAGCCCAAAAACAGGCGGCAAAAACAAAAAAAAAAATCTTTTCTCTGTGGCATTTTGTTGAGTACTTTCGAAAGCCATAAACCGCCGATCTGGACAATGCGGCAACGAAATTCAAATGAAATCGATACAATTAAAGTCGGGACATTATTCCCTGAACACAACAACCTTGGTCTGATCTGGTCAGCAGACAGCCCACGCATTCAAAAGAGCCAAGACCATTTTGGCTTAGGCAATTCAATTAACCAGGCCATTGTTATTGGTTCGGTGCAGCGAATGCTACGGGGTGCGTTATCTCAAAGGCTATGCGACCAGCTGACTGCAATACACTGCAACAAAAATACTACCTAAGTGTGTGTTTTAAATCTAAAAATTCCGTAAGTATATCAAATTTAAATGGAAAAGAAATATTATAGAATTTGTGAGCTAATTTAATTCTTTGTATCCTAAAAACTATTCTGCAAATACAATTTTCCTCATCACGATAAAACAACACCCTAAATATAAGGAAAACAAATAAATAAGGTTTTCAAAAGCAGAAACAGAATTAATCTTCAGTTTTCCTTATCGATTTCTAATGTACTCTTTAGCTGTCTTTAAAAATATATTTGAAACTGTATTCCCTGATCATTGTGAATACTTTAAAGTTCCAAAATATATATTAAAATACCTAGATATCCCCGCAATGTATATACTGATTTCCTAGTGCATAATCCTCGCTGTCTGTTTGACAAACAATTCCTGCACTATGAATGCTCCCCCCGAAATGCAGAGAGGCCATCACACTTGTCGAGGCGGAATTAAATTGCATTCGGCCTAAGGGAGCGACTCCCCGAAATCCGAGCTCTCAACTTCGAACCCAACTCGCACATCCGTTGACAGCTCATTGCAGTGGAAAATGTTCGCTTAGGGGCTGCCGATGATGGCAGATTGCGAAAAATCTCTCTGGCGGAATATCTGCACAACCACAAAAGTTAAATGCGCTTTGATTTCACCCCAGAAAACAAGGGAAAACAATCCGAAAAGCCAATCGCTTTTTTTTCGGGGCACTTTTCTGATTGATTGCCATCAAAAATCCGCTTTTGGCATAACGGCAAATGCGATTTGATTGCTGTCATTGTTCCAGACCGAAGCGACTATTAATATATGTTTTCGGCACAATCCCTAATCCCGGCATTGGGCAATTGGGCGAAGACGAAAAACCACCCGAAAAATAGGGATAAAAAAATGATATTTGATTTCCTGTATTTTACTACTTATTTTTTGTGTGTGCTACTGTGCCATTTGATACGTTTCATACACATTTGACAGCTGTCAGGCATCTACATTTTCACCTTAATTAAGTGATATTAATCGTCTTTGCCAATCTGCAACTTTCATCAGTAAACGGTTTTTTTTTTCGGGGAATCTACAAAAGGTGGGAAGCCTTCTTCTGGGGCGCGTGCCGTAAAACGCCCCGGAAAAATAGCTGGCAAAATGAAACTAAACGGAAATTTAAAACCAGAAAAACTCATTCTCTTAACGGGCATTAAAAGCTATTTTCACCTTGGCTTCCGTAAAAGGGAATGGAGTTTGTGTAGGAGCCAAAAAACTCGAATGGACACGCATAATTTCCATGTTTAGTGCCTTTTTCGGGGCTGTGGACCCTTTGCTCTACTTGAGTTGGGTCACTACTGGCAATATTGTTAATGTACTCAATGGAAATGTGGCCCATTTGGAGTGGGCCTGTTGGCCCAGGGCTAGCCAGAGAGCTGGCTTTGGACCATATGCGAGCATTAGAATGTCGTGCTATCTTTGCCCGGCGGGGGGGATGGCCATCATATTAATTGAAAATTTTCCAATTGAATTTGTGGCTCTTAGTTTTCGGGTTAATGGAAAGGAGACTGTGCGGGGAGTTAAGCGTACTTAAAATAGGTTACATTTGGGTGAGCAATCAATGGAGGTGGATTGTGTTCAGACTTTAAGAGAAGGTTCTTAAAGATTGCCTTTTAAATATGGTTTAATTTCACTTAATCTTGAATTAGGGTAGGTAAGTAACAACATAACAGATTTTAGTAAACTTAACTACCTCCGTTGCATATATTAGTAACATATAACTTCACAGAAATACCATACTAGAAAGTATTTAGTATTTAAACCTCCTATGAATATGAACCCTTGAAATCGGAGTTTAAATTATAAATAAAAACTCTTTAGGGAATCTTTAATCAAATCTTTATTATTAAACTCAAGAATATCTCTTACATCCTTTAAACTTAATAACAAAAAGATCACAGTGGGAGCTCGCTCACAAAGGATTGCAATCTAATACAATAAAATGTTGCAATAGCATTTTGGAATGCAACGATACACCCCAAGTGCACCGCTTTGTGTACAGTTGCATTCGCTCGATACTTATCTGCCCGTATCCTTGAAGATCCTGGCAGAAGACTGACCTAAGTAGATCGTCACCCCTCGAATGTCCCGCGGTGAACCGTCGTCTTTCATGAGCACCCATAATTACTGGGCTCATCGCATCCAAGTTACGCTTGATCGTTTTCGAATTGCAAGCGGAGCGGCGCACACTTTCGCCCCGGAAAATGAACTTTATCGGCACTTCAAGGAGCAGTTCAAGAAGTTGACATAATTGTGCCAGCAGCAACAAAGAGGATATCGGGCTGCACAACCCCTCTGCAAGAAGTTAACCCTTGGCTGCACTATAGCAGCACCCATCTGCCCATTATTATTCCCTTTTAAAATGTTCTCCAGACATACTCCCTGTTCGACAGTTGCTATAGTTTTCCAGGAAATGGGTGTGGCATTATCGGAGATTCCTGTGCAATCTCTTGCCCAATGTCTCCCCCTTTCCATTCAAGGTACAGTTTAGCTCGAACCATTAGAGCAAGAGCACAAATCTTGGAAAATCATTAAGCGCATTTTCCAATTGATTTCACTCCTCGGGCTGACCGCAGGCACGAAGGCAAAACTTGACCAAAATCAATAAGCAGCCAAAAGGCAACCGCATAAACACAGAGACACAAGTCGAAGAAGAGGAACGGGACGCCCAGAGGGAAAGGGCCTCTGTGGATTGTCACTCCGGCCTGGGTGTCTGACCATTCATCCATGGATCGGACCAGACAGTATCTATACCGATTATACGAGGAACTGATGAAGTATACTCGGAAATTGGTGAAGGTTGTCCAGGAGGATATCGTTGGAAATAATTCAAAATAAAGGTTTGTATTATGAATAATAAATGGATTCAATAAGTACAATTAATCGTGTTTGTCTCAATTTATACATCAAGTATTACAAGTGTCAAGTTAAGTTATGATCTATCTTAAAACGGCTTAAGTTTAAGTCTCTTAAAGTAAGTTTAATTCATAAAATTTTAGTTAAAATAAATACCCATTTCTAAGGTCTCGAAATAAGTTAATGGAAACCCCAAAGTCGTTACTGCCTTCTTAGGCTTTCACCTAAATCAAGCATGCCGAAATTGTGTCGCATTGTTGCAGTATTGATGATGGGGAGACCCACCTCAGACCCCTGGCTCTCCTTTTCAGTCTCCTCTGTTCGTATCAATGCCCATCGGTTGCCAAAGGAAAATCGCAAACAAAAACCGAAAAACCAAAAGTGAAAATTGCTTTTGGGCAGCATCTTTTTACGCCTGATTGCAGCTGAAAGTGTCATCGGCCCTCCCTCGATGGCTTTGTAGGTTTTTGGGTTTGCCTTTCGGCTTTGGTCTGTGGACATTTTTTTGTTGTTCTCCATTGAATCGAACTGAGGAGGGCCCACTCACCCCTCGGTGCACATATGCAAACACACATCGTGAATGATTTACGAGCTGTGTGCGGACGGACATATACAGGATGCTTAAAGGATAACACCGAGTGTAACAGTGTCCGATGGAGAGTGTTGGACCAAGATCATTTGCATAAATGCTCATTAAATCATGTGGCAGGCCAATATAGTTTTCTGACTTCTACGAGTATCCTCCTAGCCCAGTCGCTTGTCCAGTTTTGTAGACCAAGCGACACCTTTACGATTTTTTTTTTGTTGGACTCAGGCCCCCCGTTAATTGCCTCTCACCTGGAGTCGGCAGACTGTGGACGTGCATTTGCATTCGCCTCGCACCGAATGTCAAGTTCAAAATGATTTACAGACTTTTTGTTACTCGGGGTAATTAATTGGCCAGTAGATTGTTGGACTGGACATTAGCCGGCCGCCCGGCGATAGTTGAACAAAATGCAAGCGGCATGGCATGGATCCTGGGGAAATGAGAGAAAAATGTAGCCGAGGTGAATGGTTCGCAGCTTGTTTTGGCGTGTGCCTAATGAGTGTTCAGTGTGGGGGAAAAATATGGAAAAGAAATGGAATTTACCGGGATAACGATGGATGCCAAAGTGGCAAAGCGAATACCAACAGTCAAAGATGATTTGTGGCTTATTGTAGGAAAATAATTATCTTAATGGGATATACATAAACTTGGCAATATTTAGTTAAATTCACAAAAGAAGTAAATAAAATTATTAGGAAATAAGCGTCCTAATTATAAAATTAGAAAAGCAAACAGTATTTCAAAGTAGCTTGAAGGAAACATACTACAGATCATCTAGTGATAGTTAGCCAAAGGAACCCAGAAACCTCTTCGCACTCTGGTAACCCTTGATAATATTCCAGAAGGAACCCCTACCAACACCTTTGTTAATAGACTGACAACTGCAAAATTGAAGGCACACAAAGAGAGAGAGCCCGGCCCAGATCCACAGCCACATTAAGACCCAGAACCAGACGCAGTTTGGAGGTGCGGTCCACAAAAGCGCATATCAATGACTAATAACCTTCGCCCGGGCCCCCCTGCCAGCGAATGCAATTTTCCTATTGTTCCGATACATTATTATGTGGCCAAGAATGGATCAGGACATCTGTCGGCACGGGCACAGTCACAGGCGACGCACATGACTAATCATAGAGTGTGCAGCTTGTGGACAATAAGCAGGCGTTCGAGTCGCTAATGATGCATGACAGACGTTGATCGGAGGCACCTTTCGACTCAGCAACTTGGTGCCACTGCTACTCACAAGTAGCGTGAAATATTCGCCATCACAACAAGGGGCAAACAACAGCACATACAACCAAGACACATCGACGGCAAATGGCAAACGACAAACGTCGCGGCGCATGGCAAACGGCCAAGTAAATTAACTTTATCGGCCCATACTTTTCGGCCAATCTTGCTCAGTCATTGGAGGCAGGAGGGGGCTGGAGGGCGCCTCGAATCAGCAGCTGCATAAACAAATTGCAGTCAACATTCATAATTTCCTGTTTAAATTAAGCTCGGCCCGCATTTCGGCTCTTAACTCACATCAACGTGCATTTCCTAGTGACAAAAAAAAATTACAGCTCCACGCACTAAATCCGCCAAACAGAGCCCCCTTCCACCACATCCTCCCAGCAGCCCCCTTCCACAACCAATCGCAGGCAATTAAATGTCGCCTTCAAAAACAAGACTTTTGTCGAGCACTGTGCCAGCGATTGAAATTTGAAATCGAAGCAAAAGCGATACGAATCGAACTCCGCATTGATATGCAGTTTTCAATGTGCGTTTATTGATTTTATTATGCATAAAGCCAGCCACAAAAGCGACAAAAATGCAAATCGCCATCGATATGAAACGAAAATTATGCATTTGAAACCAATTCGACGACGATACTTATTTTACGACAATACCCTATGTAGGAAGGAAGTGTCTTCGCTGTGGAGATAAATAATAGTATTAATAAGAAGATATTTTAAAGTATCTTTGTTTCTTTTAAGAGCCAAAATATGTTGCAGACTTGTTTGTAAGTATTCATTTATATCTTTTAAAATTACATTCATAATTTATACTATATGAAAAGCTTCTTACAGACTTAAGATCTAACCGGGTTCAGTATGCAGCTGTTTAGGAACTTGACAGATCGTCATTAGTACCACTTTTCTTGATCCAACTCAACATTTAACAAAAATAACATTAGTTTGCTGCAAGATTGAGAAGTCTAGACCAAAAAAAGCTATAAATACGACAATGCTAGGTGCCCCTTGTGTACCTTGGACTTTATTTCATAATATTAGCTTATAATGTTAAGAATTTCTGCATTTTTAATTAAAATATACAAAAAGAAAAGGTTTTATTTGATTTTTTGAATAGAAGAACTTAACTTTAATGATTAAATAGCGTTTTTAGTAACTTAATCATCGTATATAAATTTTAATTATATTTTATAATCTCAAACCTCTTAAAAGTTAGTGTATCTAATTTCCGACTTACGCCCAGTCGATTCTCAATTTCCTCTTGCTGGCTTTTTCGGTATTTTTTTTATTTTTGACTGGCGACAAACGAGAAGCGAATGCCATCAAATTGGCAATGCCGCCGACGCCAGGCGATGGACGATCGATGGAGTGGTCCCCTTTGGGGGCTGCAGTGGGTTAACCTGTTTTCGATTTTCACATAATTTTTGTTTTTCTTTGCGGTCCCCTATAGCTGGGCCCAGTCCCCCCATAGCCGTAGATGTGAATGTCGTTTATCATAATCTTATCAACAATTCACATTCAATTATAAATCAATCAAAATTGCACCAATTTCATTTAAGCCGCGATTCGTTTTTTTGTTTTTTTTGCCGCCAGTGGACTGGCACGCTTTGCCATGGGTCTTGGGCTTGGACTTTTGGAGTTTTTGGGATTGATATTCCTACGGTGATTGAGATCGAGATCGGAGATTGATATATGGCCGGCAGTCGCGGCTCCCACGTTTACGGCTTCTAATGATTGGAGAGAGATATAGGATTGAATCGGCGTTCTCTGACAGCGGAGAATGGATCGTTTAAATAGTTTTTGTATAAATTGATATATTCGTTTATAGAAAATGCTGTGCACAAGGGGAAAAAGAGTTTACTTTCGAAGTAAACTTTACATAATTTTGGTTTTAATAATATTGTAAGTTCACTTAAGTAAAATTTAAGCACAACTTCAAGGTCATATTAGCCACTATTTGGCTATGCAAAAATACCTTGTTATTAAGCAATTTTTATGTTTTTTCCCCCTGTGCAGACATTCGCCTACTCGCACCCATTCTAGTTCATTATGCAGCTTGTCGAGAATTCCTTCGAGCGTGAACGGTATCTCACTCCACAATCGAAAAATCTGCAACCGAATTTCGGTTTTTTCGCAAAACACATTTGCAACCCCCCGCCGGGAGGGAAGCAGAGTGCTCTATATATATATATATTTATATTCGCAATAGAATGGCATCCTGGCAGCCTCATCAGCTGGATGATCCTTAATCAGGGGACAGTTTGCCGATTGCAATCAACTTTCCCTCGTCTCTTTATTATCTCTGCGGTGGCTCTATCACCGCACAGAAATCTTTTGTGCTGCGAATTTTTAATGCTTCATTAATTGGAAATTCCTCGTGCAATGCCAAATGGAAATTTGCGCCCAATTATGACCTGGCAGCCGCAAGTAAATATGCTCGGCACCATGAACTTCGATATAGCCATGGCTACACATGCTCAGCTACACATATATGTGTACATATATCTCCTGAACGTGCCTGCCATACGAATTTCAATTTCCACTCGGATAGAAAAGTCTCAAGTTGTGTTTGCCCAGCAAGTTGGTTTTCCTTTGGCAAACATTTTGGAAGCGAGGGAAATGGACTTTAATGGAGATGCAAAGTGCTCGGAGATTGATTGAGCTCAATAACTAGTCAAGTAAACTTTAATTCCACACAGAAGATAGATCTTTAAAGGAAGATGGGAAAATACTTATTAACTTTTAAGGCATCAGAGTTAATTAAAAATGTTAAATAAAAGTTTACAAGAACTCGCCAGAATCAATAGGTGAAGCTTCAAGAAACGCAATCAAAGAAAAATCCAATTAATTTATGCAGAGAACTTACTGAATTGGTAATCAAATTTAATTGCATTACATTTTATCTAGATAGGCGCGAGCCAGTTTATGTACATCTTTCAGCAATAAAATTTATTTTATTTGCATCATTATAAGCCACTTAAGTGCTCCTACCACTAAATCAATCTAGTTTGCTTTCAGTTTCCTTAGACCTGTGCGCCAGTTGGAATTCTTTTATTCATCAGAACGAAACCAGTTCCACTGGAATGTTAGAGAAGACTTTTACAAAGTAGTCGTAGTTTGCCGTTCTCCTCCTGCCCAATTAAGGTGGTTTACTTCTGGCCAGAACTGCCCAAGTCCACAGGTTATTTGGGTTCATTTGGCGAACAACCTTGAGCCACTGAGGAGCACGTGGGCGGGACGCATTATTCCGCTGCACGTGAGTCATTATTTTGGGGGCGCATCCTCTGCCTAATTATGCAGAGAGTTTAAGGCGAAAATCTGAGGTGGGCTCTGGGTGTAGGAGTAAACAAATGAGTAACCTTTCCCCCTCGTCGGCCGCCGCCGAAGGTAGCTGCTAATTAATTAAAAGGTGAGGCTCACCTCAGGTGACGACAAGGCGGGTTCTCTTCTTTCAGCTGTGGGGCAAGTCAAGGTCCGCAATGAGGCGGCAAAAATGCGTCTTTGACTTCGAATAGTGTTTGTATAGAGGCACACATATATATATATATATATAGAAATCTGGGCAATGGCATTGCTTGATTTATGCGCCTGGGCCCCGGGGTGTGTTCCCCATTAAACATCAACTGTCATTAGGCGTGTAACGTACCAAAATATTCATAAAAAACACATTAAAAAATGTGTAGAGGAAAATTCTTTGTTATTTTGCATAGAAAATGCATTGAAGGGGGAAAAAATATGGGCACAAGAGGTGGTAGGAAAACCCTTCTGATCCGCTCTAGGGCATCAAAAATAAAAAAGTTTTACGATTTTCTCTTTTTTTCTGTGACACTTACGAAATATATATAAATTTTTTTATGCATTTTTCTGGCTAATTGAGAAAATGTCCTGCCAGCTGGTCGCTCGACCCGACTAATTGCATTTAATTAGGGCAAGTTACGAGCGCATAAAACCCACTCTGTACCTCTTGCATTGTGTCACAACAAAATCAGGAAGGAGTCTTCAGGTCGATGATTTTTATGGCACGGGCTACGAAATTTTACGAGCAATTTGAACTGGAACTCGGGATAGATGGCTTGCACCGAGAGAAATTAATGGAATTTGTCTTATGAACATATATGTTTTGTAAAATAATTTATATAAAAAAGGAATAAAATAATGGATAGCGAACAAAGGTTTTTAGTTCATAGATACTTTATATTGTATTATAATATATTTCTTACTTTTAAACACAAAGCCTTGAAGAAAATATATGTATTAAGCATAATAATTATGTATTTAAAATACCTTTAATTCAAATAACATTTTTTCCTGCAACAAATAAATATTCAATGACACTTTAAGATAACGCTGGGCACTTTTTTTTCTTGGTGTATAAAGGATGTTTTCTAGTCGAACCGATCCAGCTGGTAGGCGTTTCTCTGACACGCTTCGTCTGCGGAAAGCGTAGCGTGCCGAATGCCATTTGATGGATTACACAACGCCCATCAAGAGATACAGTATCTGTATCTGTAGCCTGCGCCTGCGCGTCTGCGCAGTCCACGGATGGGTAGTCAGTCACCCCTTTTGGGCTCACTTCCGGACGCGACTCTGCTTTCGTTTTGATTTGTGACAAATTGCCCGTGACAGTTGCGCCTGCGTGAATTGAGAATCCTGCCAGTTCTCCATGCCATCTTTCCGCAGGAGCCACTGTACTTGAGAGTGTCGCTGCGCTGGCACAACAACACATTCGTCATTCGTAAGCGTTGCACAGGGAACGCGTGGCTAAAATATGTCAAATGTCATTATCTCGACAGTCGCTGCACGTGCAATCGTCGGACGGGTGAGTAAAAAGAGACAGATAGGCCGAGATAGAGGTAACAAATTTCACGCCCCGTCCCCATTTTCAAGTAGCCGCTGCAATTTTAACACAGTTTCCACGTTGTCATCGAGGGAAAGTGCCAAGCCAAGCGTTTTGGGCGCGGCAGCTGCCACCGAGGTACAGTCAAAACACGGTGGCAATGGACAAATGTCCGACAATCGAGGAGAACACCAAACAGGTTGACACTGTTATTGGAGTTTTGACAGGCTCTCAAGGGGAAGGATATGTTGGAGGTGACAAGGGACAGCAGCCAAGAAGTGTCATTACAACAATAATGTTCTCTGTCATGTTATTATATTTGAACGCCACAAAATAAGAAAGAAATTATATTCTTTTATAGAGTTTATCTATAATGTTATGTCATTATTATATTGCTCTACAAACCTTATTATTTAGGGCTTCGTACTTCGTTTACTATTAAAAATTTATAATAGGTAATAACTTTTGAATAAATGGAATAACGCATATTATTATCTTTTTAAAATGTATTTTTAAATACCATTTAGTCAACGTTCTCAATATTAAATAACACGTATTTTTCTCCCTTAGACTTGGGTTATCTATCCCTAAGATCTCCAATATTTGGTAACGTAGATTGTTCCCCACCAATCCTGATATCTATCTTTAATATTTAGCTGACTTCAGCAAAATTACCAAGGCTCAAACCAAAAATATGTTCAGCAAGCTGAAATTCCTTGTTTTTTACACCCAAAATCATACACATATCCAGAGACACACACAGTCACGCCCAAAAGTAAAACAAACATAATTTCGCAAGGCAAATATGAAATTATGATTGCCTCTGACCTCCCTAGCAAAAAAAAAAACGTATGATACTTTCAAAGGAGAAAATAAATTGATCAGCGTAGCTATTACCTCGGATTTAGGCTACCTTTCCCTTTGTCCCTTCAACACATTCGCCAATTGTGAGTTATCAAGTGCAAACTACATTCCCAGTTATCCGGAAATCAACCCTTTGTTTCCCCCACCGAAACGAAACCCGCAGAAGTCTCAACCATAAATATGTCAAAAATGTTTAGCGAAAGCAGGGGATAAAGGGGTAAAAACCGATACCCAACCTCAGTCGTATCTCTTTTTTTTGGGACAAAAAATAACAAAAATTAATTAAAATCGAGTCATAAACAAAGTGAAAGTTCAAAATGAAGCAATTTGAGTGAGTGCCAAATTACAGAGCGTGAAAAAAATCCACAAAAATGCGTGGATATTTTTATGGGACAGTAGCGGAAAGGCTTAGCTGCGCTTCATTTGATTTGATCCTGGAATAGAGGGGTATGTCTATTATTTTTGGGCCAGCTGTCGATATTTTTGCACAACATTTTTGCGGCGGCCTCGGCATTATAAAGCGATTACTACTAGTTCGATTCTCATTTGGGAAAGGAAGCCATTTCCCGTGTGGCTAGAGGTGACCGATGGACGGACAGCCAAATCCTGTTTACTGTCCAAAAACTCACGCCCCTGCAACAATAAACATTCAGCACGCACAAAGGAAGTGCAATTAGGTCGGTGAGAGGGGGAGGCAGTGGCTGTGAGGAGTAGGAGGACAAGGTCGAGGGACAAGGGAGGTCCTCACTGATTGCGCATTGTGTGGGCAGCTTCCTATTTTAATCCTCCCTGCATTGTTTGACCTAATTTTGTTATTTCGTAGCTGACCAGGCCATGGATTCTGGTCGATATTGAGATGTTTGAATGGTAAATGAAACATGAAGAATACTTAAACAAAAAATTATAGGATAATCCAAAGGTACTTATAATAATAATAAAGTAATTTACAAGGTCTCACAAAGATAATCCAAATAAACAGACTATAAAAGCTAAAAAATGTATCTCTATAAAGATCTTGCTGTATATTGAATACACATTAAAATAAATGCATTAAATAGTGTTAAAGCATTAATGAGGGTAATCCCATATTAAGTCAATGTCTCGATTTACCACTTCCCGCCCAGCAGCACTCAGTACCCAAAACTTCCACCCAAATGAAGTTGTCAGCGGCGAGGCATTTAAATATTTCAACGGCCGCCAATCTCTGCCCATGGTCTGTGGCGCGTAATTTAAGCCCAAAGTGACCCAAAAACTTGAGATTCGAATTGTAACCGAAGCCGAAACTGAAACTGCAGCTGAGAGATACATGAGAACAGCGAATTTAGCCAGGGTCTGAGGCACGCACTTTATCTATGAAAATATTCATGGCAAGTTGCATAAATAATCCGCCTAGCACTTCAAATTGATAAAGACAATTTACAATTTTTACAATGCACCCAGGCCTATCTATATATATATATTTATATACAAGTAATGTGTGAGTGTGTGTCCATACACAGATGCCAGATTGGGCGCCTGGGAGCAGCTCCACTGACTAGACGGCATCGAGTCGAAAAAGCGATTTAATTCAACACAAACAAGCATCAATGGCAGAGCCCCGGCAACCCAAACAAATCAAATTGGAGTCATTTACCCGTCGCCACTTCTAGAGGCCCAAAAGTTGGAGGTAATGGGGGGATCGTTGGTGCTTGGTGCTCGAGGGAAGTCAGACTTATATGCCAACGACATCTGCTTCAGTCAAGTAATGGAAAAAACAAAGGCAAAAAACGATGACAAAAGTTGTTGAGGAGTAAAATCGGGCATCTCAGCTGGGGAAGTAACTACAATATATTAGTATTTAAACATTTCTTATTAAAATTATACAAATAATAGGTTATTCAGATAACATTTCCCTGATTAACTCCATGTAATGAAGTATAAACATGGCCTAGTCGAGTGTCTAGTTCCCAGAGCCTCGTAATCGCTTTGAAAGCAAACCAATCGATCATCTGCCTGACATAGCCCATCCCAATGTTGTCATGCCCCCTCCGAAGTCTCGCAGTGTACTCCGCCAGACGCATGCAAATACATATCTTTGTAAATTTACCCTGGCATCGGCGAATCGACGACCCACATATGGAACAACGGGCTTAGAGACAGATACACGTACTTACGGATTGCCTAGGAGTTGTCGCTGCCATCTTTCCCGTGAGCTCAGCTCGAGTGGAAATTGCTTTCGACTGGCAGTCAGTAAGTTGGCAGTCAATCAAGTCAAGTGCCAGGCCCGGGAGAGGGGAGCATTTACTTGAAATTATGAAATTCTGCAGAGAACGGACATCCTGCAGGGAGAACAACCGATAAAGCACATAAGAGAAAATAGGTGAGTAGATTACATTTAAAATAACTATTTTATAAGGCATTTTATTAATATTAAATGGTTTTATTATAGCCAAAAAATCGGGCAATAACTTGATTAAAAACTTAAGTAATTTCTTATATTTACATTTTAATGTAAAAATCCCTTTTCCTTAGCAATAATCCTCTGAATTTTATTATATTTATCAGAAACCCCAATTGACCATTTATTAACCCTTTTTAAAACCGACTTGCTTTGGTTTTCTTTGTCTGGTGCACTCAACTACGACACAAAGTCGTTGCCAATTATGTCAGCGATATGGAGGCGAAGACGTTTTCCAGGTTGTAATCAAAACTGGTTACCTTGACATTGCCCATGCTCTGCGTCCACTGCAATTACCTTGGCCATCCATCTATCTATCCATCCATCTGTGCATCTCCGCTTCCCATTTGTCGCGTCCACTTGTCCGGTTGCCCATTTGCCCAGTTTCAATGTGGGTCATCTAATGGCACACAAATTGGATTAACACATTGCCGACTCCCCTGAACATCGGGCCATGTCGAAACATCTTGGCAATTTGCTGTAATTAAATCGCAGCCCGGTCTCGGTCGTCTTGCACTTAAATGGCGCATTTAATGGTGTAATATCATTCGCGTTGCGCTTTTAATTTCTATTTATGTCTGTTTAGCCGGCAATTTCTCTTAATTGCGACACGAAGTCAGTCGCCCAGATACGCACAAAAAGCACACGCATTCTGCTAAGATAGGCAACTAAGTAACTGACAACTATTTTGATAAACTGCCATCGGGCCGCCCCCAGACTCGGACTTATCACTGAAAAATGGAGAAAAACAAATCCCGGAGTCGAGACCAAAACAAAAAAAAATATAAAATGCTGTCAATGCCGTTTTGATTTATGCCTTTTCAGTCCGAGTTCTGTCCGACTCGCATGGACGTGGCCAAAGTAACTGGGAGTATAGCGCACCGGTTCAAATGTTAACAAATTAAATTTTCTACTTAATCAAAATGCAGTCGCAAAGCGTTCAAAATATGAAAGGGACCAGGCCAAACAACATGTGTGTCTCTCTGGCTCTGGTTTATTTTTGGGCGCAAATAAACAAATTTATCAGGCCATTACATAGAACACACACACACGGTCGGAGCCAGCCTTGAGGTCTGACGTCTGCAAATATAAATAAATAATTGCCTGGCACCTCGGTAACCCCACTGGAATGGAGTGGCCTCCAAGGAAACGTGGTTCCTCCATCAGCCCGTACTCAGCAGGTTGTGTTTCGGCTGCAATATAGAAACTCTTTGAGGTCACATAGAAATGGGGAATGGGTAATTGAAGAATATTAAGGGAAGCTACTCGTTTGAAGATTCATTTTCCGCTGTAGGAAAGAAGAATAAATTTCTGTAAGATAAATAAGTATATTTAAATAGACATAAAATAAAATTATGTAATCTCAAAGGTAAGAGCTAGGATATCCATCAAATCAATTATAAGTTACTTAACCAGCAATAAACAATTATTTATTTTATTTTATGATTTCCTTCATTTGTTTATTTTAATGGTTTTGTGGCGTTTACTATTATTTAACTGTAAAACAATTACCTGCTGAGACATTGCTTGTCCCCCTGATAACATTAAAGTCCAATTAAAATTTGTTATTTAGAAAGTCACTTCGACTATAAAAAAAAAAATTAAAATAACATCAGAGCAACTGAAGACGAAGGCGAAGAAGTTCCGTGGGCAACACTTGACATTTTGCCATTAGCATTAACATAAATCATATTGGCTCTAACAATTTAAAAAGTCAAACAACAAAAACTAAAAACGGGCGGAGGGGAAATGTGGCAGATCATGATGATGATGAAGGCATTTTCAACAGCGATTCGACTTCGCCCTCGCACTCCTCTCGCACCCATCTGCAGCCACGACTTTTCGCATTTTCCATGCAATTTTCGCAGAGCCAAAAGGTCAGTTCAAAAGTGGATGGCAGATGCCAGCTGGAAGATGTGAGATTTGAGCTGGGCGATGGAGATGCAGATGAAGCGATGCCGTCTGGGATCGACAACAATAAACATCAAATGGATGGCAGCCTTTGGAGCACAACGACGAGGGGCAACAAAGGCAGCGAAACCAGTTGCTTCTGCCGACTTCCTCCTGAGCCAAGGAGATTCCTTATTGACTCCTGAGTGGCCCCCGAGCCAAATCCCGCATCGCATTTCCCAATGCATGACATTTGAAAGGAAAGGCGAAGCGGAAAACACGACTGCCCGAGAGATTTTTCAAAATATTTTCTTATGGGTAGTTTAAAATTGCAATTCAAGCTGTGACATCTAAAAAGGTAATCAAATTTTCCAAATATTAAAATAAAAGGTATATTTTAAAGGACATATGTTGTATATATTATTTATTAAGCAATAAAACAGGACAGGAAACTTAACTCAATGTTTATTCATCACTTCTAGGAATATTTCCTAAAGATATAAAGGGTGTCTGCAGCTCGGTTACCTTATTTTTTACAGCCACCCTACAACTGGCCTTTTCTTGGACCGACTCAAGTCAACAACAATATGGCAAATTATGGCACTTCCTGTTGACCTTTGCCAGGCCCAGAGGATGGGAAGGTGAACAGGAATACTGTGTCTTGGGGTTAGCCGGTTAAAGTCGCACAAGTTATACAATTACGCGCCAATCAAGGCGAATTTTCCTGGCAATTAGGATCGGGCTGGGAAATATCTTTGAAGGCGGGCGAGTTTGCGGTGGGGAGTCTGTGGAGTCTTCGGAGTGTGGAGTGCGCGTGATAAGCATTTTGATTTATGCCATCGGGGAAGCAGCGCTCGAGTACACAAGCAAATCCTTAATTGAACACGCCGGTTGGCTGCTAAGTAACTAATTTTATGGCCTATTAGCGGACCATTAATTATGCCGGTGTTATAAATTTTAATGTCGATTAATTGCTGCCAAAACACAGCAACACCACCGAGCGATCTGTGTGTGTTTGCTGACCCAACAACAAACAGCGAACACAACAAGCGCTTGTAAGCCAAAAAAAAAGAGAAACAGAGAAATAAATAAATAAACTAAAACAGGCAACAACAAAACAACTGACAACCGAAAGTCGTCATATAGTTGTTGCTACTTTGAATGTTTTGTGAATTTGCCGCGGACCAACATTATTTTCTATTCCACCTGAACAGAGACAGAGATCGGATCAAAGTAAAGCGGTGTGGCGATGTATAACTAAGGTTGAATATATAGCACTTCCGGATGATTTGATTATAATTTTTAATACAATATAATGTCAAGTTTATAGACAATGTAGGATCTGCAAAGGGTATACTGTAAAACTTTGTTAAATAAATAATGTTGTAGAGAGATTTTTAAAATGTATTTTGCATTGTTTGCATTGTAATATAATGTTTTCTTAGGAAACCCTTATATTCTATAATGCCTAACTTCACATAGACTTTAAATATTTAAAATATATGAAATATAAAAACTATTTTTTGTACTGTTGCTGTAAATGCTGGATATATATTTATATATATATGCGTGTCCATTTGGATGGCCAAAAGGCTTCCTGTTGTGCGTGGGCCGCTGATGTTGTCGCCGGCCAAGCTCGACGGCAATGTTGCCATGTTATTTCCACGTTGCGATGTTGCTCCGTTTCAGTCGCCGACATCACGTTGCGAACTGCACCGCCAGCATCGTCATCAAATTGCCGGCACGCGTCATAAAAAAAAGAGTTTTTTGTAGAGGAAATGATACCAAAAATATCCAGAAGAACGAAGAGAAAACTACTTTAACAATTTTTAAATTTAGATAGCGAAAATTTAAGAGCAGGCTTTACTAAAATAAATATTCTTTAAATTGTAAATAACTTTATTTCTTTACCAACTTGATTATATTTACTTAATTGGTATTTAATTAAAATATTATTGATGGCTTAGGTTTAAATATAAACTTAGCTCTTTCACATAAATTAATACCATAAATAGCAATCCATGTCAATATTTGCTTAAACATTTGACAACAACTTAACACCGTTTTTAATATTCGGATAATTTATCTTTTTAGCTTATTTTCAGTTCGCTTTAATATATTCGATTTCGATAAGTCCAATCAATTAATCTCGCCACCCAATAGTAGGGTAAAACTGTTTATAAGCCAAAATTATAAGCGCATAACTCTTATTTGGGTTATTTTGATAGTGAGCGAGCCGAATGTAATTTATGCAATTTTGATTGCATTCGGTGAGTGTTTTTAATTTGATTATTATGGTATTATGGTTATATACGGCGATACAAGCCGAAGCATAATCAGTGGCTGGCCAGAGATGGGGGAATATTTATGAGGAGCTAAATCAAAAGCGGAGCTACCTCAACCTGCCGACTTCGATTCGGACTCGGATTCGGAATTGGAATTGGAGCCACAAATGTCACATAAAAGTGTCAACAGAGCTTTGAACTAAATTGAAAATTTATTGGTTGGAGGTCTCTCCGATCTCCACTCCCCCTCTTCGCCACACATTTTCCACCCACGTGAGCTTCATCATCCCAGGATCCCATTTTCGGTTCAACCAATTTGTGAGGGGTTTCGCCGACTTTATATAATATTAAAGAGCTGTAACAAATGTCTTTTGGCGGTGTTTCGGTTTTGTAGTTTTTAGTGGTCAGCTAATGAAGTGTTTTCAATTTTATTGGCTTACCCCTGCCGATAATCAGTTAAGTAAAGTGATGTGACCGCATTCGAACTCGGTTATTGGGTTGCAAATTAGCATAAGGTAAGTGGGGATGGCTTTAAAATGACGCAGCCAAGATCTTAGATAAATTGAAATGTGGGTAAAAGCTAAAGCTAATGAAGAGATAACACGGCCAGGTGAAGTTGCGCTTTATAATATTTATTTGACAACTGAATTTTGTATAGAGATGTTTTAACAAATTTCTCCTAATAGCAGTTCATTAAAATAAAAAACCAAAATAGTAGTAAGTTTACTAATATCTTCTGTAGCGATTTTAACTTAATCAAGTTAGTAAATGAAAATAATTTTTCTATGTATATATATTTCCTGCCTTTTACCCCTTGGATAACCCCTTATAATTAAGCATATCTGCAAAAATTTTGCAAGGTCAGCAGCTGTTCATTTACCCCCGGAAAAACTGACGTCCACGCCCCGCACTAAAATATTAGAAATTATGATTATGACAGCTCTGCCAGCCGACAAATCTATTTCCACTGTTCCCCCTGAAAAATGTCAAGGAATCAAATCTATAATTTTTCCAGAAGAAAGAAAATTCGCAATTCTTTGTCCCGTGACAAATTTATAGACTCCGATTTCGGGGCCAGCCCCGCATTGTGCAATGCAAATTTATGACAAAACATTTCCAAACCGAAAGTGTGGAGAAAGGTAAACAATGGCCAATATGCCCGAAAAAAATATGAGATCGGGTTGGAACGCGCCTAATAATTTAATTATGATTTTTTTTTGCCTGGAGCATGCAAAATTATCCAAATTGCATGCATATTGAAAAATTTTTCAGCTTGACAAAGGCGAAGGGGTTTCGCAGGCAAATGTGAGGTTCGGTATGGTTTCAATTGGGTCTTGAATTGGGTTGGGTTAGGGGTTGGTCCGTTATGACCGACATGTGTGTAAGTTCCAGGAATTTCTTGGACCCGACAACTGTCTGCGATCTATCCATCAGATCGGTTCAACTATCTAGAGCTCTCTTAACTATCGCGCCCACGCGATAATGTCAATCAAAAAACTGTTCAATATTGCACGCTGGACACACTCCCTGGTATTCCACATTCCGCTGTCTGAAATACCCCGTACTTTGATATTTTAAAGGTATATTGTAGTTTCAAGTATATTATGAGATAGTGCAAGGAAATATTTGTTATATGTGGTAATTATATAAATTACCAATTTATTAAAAGTTAACATTAAAGAAAGGCTTAGAGATCTTTGAAATATACCATTTAAATAAAAGGAGAAATGTAGAGTCTTTACAATATATACAAAATCTGATTTAAGATTAAATGGAATTTAAGGAATTCCCTGATAAAAATATAAATTCGTGTATAAATGTTTAAAAATACATTATCATAACTTAAATACAGAGTGTCCTCATGTCTTGATAATATCCAGACCATCTAATACAGTTTCAATTAACATTTGTCTCAATTACACGAGAGAAACACGCAGTTGATGTCCCGTCGGCGATAAGAGGAGGAGCGGAATGCAGAGCGTAGAAATAGGAACGGAGAATTACAGTCGAGCAGCTACCTGGGAAAGGTTAACTGGTTTTTTCCTGAGTGACGTGTGACCAGCGGTCAGCCGGAATGGAGTGACCAGGAAGGAAATTGAATTAGAACAAAGGTCCGTCGAGGGTTCCATTGGATGATGATAATGACGATGATGGCTCTGGTCAAGTTGCGTGCCCGCCTTTAATGGGATTTACGTGCTAAGCGCAATTAGATAGGGAGGAAAGAATTTTAAAGGAGGGTCGAAATGTGCATTAAATGAAATAAAGTTTTATGTTAAAGATAAAATTATTCTTTACCATTAAAGTCAAGTTTAAAAACATATGAAAACTTACAAGAAATCACCGATCTTGGAGTATTTTAAAAGGAAAGCAAAAAGTATGTGTATTCATTCAAGTTAACGAAATATTTCTAATTTTCTGTTTGGTAATGCAAATGGTATTTTTTCCTGTGCAACCTTTATCAAACCTGAGTACAGTTTTCCGTTTGTTATCGTTATCGTAGCCGGCAATGGAATTGTCAATGTTTACACATTCAAGTGGTTTTTGCATAATTTGCATATTTAATGAGCTGAAACGCTTACGATTGCATTTGGATTTTTATTCGGTCCTCTCTTCGTTATCGGGTGGAAAAAGCAAATAAAAATTAAGTGAAAAAATCGAGGGAAAATGGTACCATTGATTAGCGGCGGAAAAATTGTCGCAGTCCCAAAAAAATAAAAGAAAGGGTTGCATTGAATAAACCAATGTATATAATATGCCAGTGTAATGAAAGGGTTAAGGGGATTTACCTGAGGGTTTGGAGGGGGTCATTTGTCATTTACATACGGAGCAGTGGAAGCTGCAAACAGGATACTAGGGAAGTTCCAGCAGGATTTGGTCGCATAAATCACTGGGTATGTCCACAGCGACATGGAAAGAGATCTGCATTTCCATTTTGTCTCCTGGCAGATGTCGCCCGAATAAATTAACAATTGGTCAAGCCATAAAGACACACTAATGTGAGTTCTAATCAAAAATCAAACAAGAAGAATGCAAATTAAATTGGTAGCTGAATCAGGAATGCACTTTTTGTGAAAATAAATAAGGAGTAACTACAGGATAATGATAATTACAAAATCATTGGTAAATTATTGTCAATTTGTAGATGTAAGTGAACACAGATAAGTTAACATAGTAATACTGATAATACCGGATTTTATAATGTAGTTTATTATTAGTTAAAATATGTATTATATAGTAAAAGCATTGTTTTTAATAAATAATTATCTAATACGAATGTCTCTCTGTGATAAATATTTTTATCATAAAGCCCACAGTTGGTGTAGAGTATTTTCGAATAGTCTCTGCCCCGTAGTCAAATTGAGATTAATTCTCGACTGTAAAGCAATTTGTTGAACAATCTCTGTGGCAATATGCTAAACACGGCACTCAGTTAGGCAAACAAGGGCCACCTCTCCCCCGCATTATCCTTCCGCTCCGAACTGTCGATTAGGCCCAGACAAAGCACACACAGTTGCATCCAAGTGCAATCGATACGTGATACGGGGATATGCATTGCAGTATATAGGACTCGACCCAGGGTTTTTGGGCCAAACAAATGCCAAGGTGTTGGAAAACGGCCAATCAGGCTCAAACAAAAGCCACAAATAAACGCAATAGAAGGAAGAGTAAGAGGAGGTGAGTACCGCAGGATATTTGCATGAATTGAGATAAGCTGGATACAATGACGATGGCAAATTGAAAACATATTTCAGACAGTCAGTCAAGAGTGCAAATAAATTTATTCTACCAAAATATGTTTGTGCAGAGACGCTTCAAATATAAATTGGGCTTTTATTATTTAAGGAAGACTAATAACCATATTCAGAAAGACTCAAACTTCATAGTTGAAGGCATTTTTAAAAGAATCTTCCCAATATATCAAGTATCTATTTTTATTTCTCCGGACTTTTCCCCTCAATATCAAAAGTCAAGACAAGTAAGAAATAACACAGATTGAAATACCAGGATTTGTGATTTTTCAATCAGCTTAGATAGGGATTACGCCGACTGCTTCCGTCTCGGGATGCAGTCACGGAAACTTTAATTGAACGCACTACGCCGCAGAACTATGCGGCTACATGACCTCCGCAACCCCACGCAATCCCAATAGCCCCCCCATCACCATTTTTCAACCCCTTTTCCCCTGAAATCCCCGTAACTCTGACAACACAAAGAGAAAACAGTTCACTTAACCAGAAAGCAACACGCAAGAGCAACTCAAGGCAGCCAGAGGCGGACAAACAGAGACTCACGACCAGAATCAGGACGAAGCGTCGTCCCTAGAACTAACCTTCCCCTTTTCCCGACTGCCGAGAAAATTCCCAGCTAGGACCTGGCAAATAGCGGAAGGTTGGTAAATATCAAAGCACTGGGAGAAATGTGAACCAAATAATATAATGGCGAAGGTAATAAAAATCAAATGAAATGAAGAATATTATAAAATGTTCTGCCTAAATAAACTAACCAAAACTACTCCAGAAATGTGCGAAGATCCCGTCTATATCACTGCCACAGTAAGCTCAAGAGTTTATAATAAAAACTTAATTTGGTTAATTAAAAGACACCCTCTTTCTTTCAGTGCAAACATAGCCAGAAGTAAGGGAACAGAAGGTTTTCGCTTGGCTCGTGGCATTTGAATTTCTGATGCATTTTCGATTTTTCCAGGAGCTCCCTCTTCATACGCATTTCCCATTTGCGCTCTATTTTCTTTTGTTGCACAAAAATTGCAACTTTATTTATTTAAGCGTTGCATGGCGTTTGTTGTTTTTATTTCTTATTTATTTTTGGGGGTTGTGTATGTGTTCATTTGTACTTGGCTGCGTATTTATTTTTGATTAAATGCTGCGAGTGTTATCCTGTTTTCGTTTCGGGCAAGGAATTAGCCCAAGAACAATAAAGTCGAGAACTGCAACTTCGCAGAGCCGTTGTACAACAAGGTCATGCAATAATAATTATCATTTTGTTTGCTGTTTAGTGTAATTACACTTGGCAGCTGGCGGAGCAAAGACAACGGGAGCCAAAAGCCCATCCGTGAACTCCACGCGAGATATGAGAATTAAAATTTCAAAAGGAATGCTCCACTTGGACAGGGATTACAGTGGAATTAAACTTATATGAATTTGGATTCTAAAAGCATTTAAAACTGGAAATGTAAGACAAGAAACCTATATATCATAATTATTAATTACCAGCTTTATTCAATTTTTTTTTAAAGTACGTGTTTGTAGGCATTTGTAATACTAATGGAAATTACATTATTTACACTTATTTTTTTACTGCTTACAAATTAAATTTGTATAAGTATTTAGTATCTAGTAATAATATACTTTTTAGCTTTCCTTTACAGCGAAGATTGATATATCCATGTCCGAGTGTGAGAGCTTAATGCAATCCCTTTGATAATTTCTTTTTTTTTGGGATTATAAATGCTCAAAGGAGTTTCCACTGTCGCTCTACAGGGTTATGGTAGTTAACACCGGGCATGGGTGGAATCCACAGCATAAAATAGTCAAGTGACAGGAGGACATAGCCAAAGACAGGAGGTAGAAGTATCCTTTTCGTACCTCCGCGACACTTCACCTGGAAACAGTGAGCAAGCAAAGCCGCTGCAATTGCATTTAACGATTAAAACGAACCCGGCTGTAGGGAATATACATGTGTGGACACCTATTTATGTACAATTGTGAAAGTATTATTATCACAAACATAAATTTCCATTTTATTTAGTTACTCTTGAAAAAGTTATAGAGTCTATTCAGTTTTCTATGAATTCAAATAAAAGTAATGTTGAAAACATTTAAATTTATAAGATGTTTAGGTATATATTATTCTTAATTGTTATTTAATATATATATATTTGATTTATAAATGTATACCACATCAAAATAAATATTTATGTTTGTCTATATATACATATTTATTTTTCTTAAATTTTCAATGGTGTTCTCTGCGGCTTCACACCAACATTAAGCTAACGTGTGAAGGAAGGAATGGAGTGAACTTCATAGACGGCGCAACTGTCGCATTTCCGCCTTTGCAAATTACTCCTTTTATTCCATGACATTTTTTGTAATTAAGATAAAAGCGAACCCCGTCGCAGCAGAGAGAGAGAGAGGAATAAAAAAGGACACAAAGCTCTTGAGTCCTTGACAACAAAGCGTTTAAGGGCGGCACTTGAGCGGGGACAAAGGCCAGTGGAAAGGATACCTGAAACAATGCCTGTCAAGAATTGATTTAAGCCACTATTGACAGCTTAATCTTAAGATAGTGATAATCTGGCTCAATTAAAGATCCTTTACTATTGTTAATATATTTTATTCGCAAAAGACAATCATGCCGCAAAATACAGCTTATTTTTCAGGCCGTGGCGACCTGCTGGGCGGAATGAAAAGGCGCTTGGAAAATTGTTAAATGTGGCATGCATAATTGCAGCTATGAAACGTCAGCTTATCAAAATACAAAAAAAAAAAGAGCAGCGGACACGCCCCATGGAGTTGGGCAGATCGGCGATCTGAAAACCTCAGTCAGACAAAACATTTTCAGTCCTCGGACAGCTGCAACACGCAGTCATCAGACTATCCTGCCGAACCCAAGCTCATCGAGGGCATTACAAGCTCATCAAAAACTCGAGCACAGCCTCAGCTCATCATCGTCATCATCATCGCCAGCAGCAGATCCCTTTTTCGTCTCCCTTCGATCTCGTCCCTCCCCTCGATTGTCATTCAAATGAACCCGTTTCTCGTCAGGCGACTGCTCCTGATATTTTTTGTGACATTTTTCATATTAAAAACGTTTTAAAAAACAACAAACATGCAGATTTAGATGCCGAGGGATGATTTCCGGGCAACAGCATCCGCGTTAAAATCTCCGCTCAGAATTGAAACATTTTGACCCAGGACCTTTTGGGACGAAAGCCGTTGAAGTGGGCGCTGCATATCGGAGATTAAAAACCAACAGAAATCACGATCTAGAAAGGGAGTTGGTCAGGACCCATGGACCCGGACAATCTCCATCTCGATTTCCTTTATTTTGACATACCCAAAACAATATTTTCGGGCAGAAAGTGAGCAGGATTTGAGGCGGAGATTCGGGCAAGATAAGAAAAACATATTTGAGGCATATGAGTTCACTATTGTTTTCATATTTTGACAGCAACACGAGCGGAGTGCAGGATAAATATTAAGGATAATGGAGGTACGACATTTTATATTTTGTAAGGCTTTGAAATTGGAAATAAATTTCATTCGATTCGAAAAGTTTAATTAAAAGTCTTTATAATGTCTCTCGTTTGTATAAATCCCTCTCTCATGAATATTTCAGTTATTTTCTGACCACTGTATATCATTTTATGGGCCTTATAACAACACGATCTATTTAGAGTTCGTTCCCGGGAACACCCACTTTGGTACTCAGGAGCCAGTACACCCGGCCACTCCTCCAAACCAACTTAACCCCTTATTTTTTCTCACTCGAGCTTGGCGTGCAAATCCCGACAATTATGCGGGTTTTAAAATGATTGCTAACCCAAAGCTCCTGCCGGTGGCCCTCGGCTATTTGCGTAACTCTCTGGCATCTGGATGCTGTCTATATTAAATGGAATTGCCATGTACATTACAATTTTCATGGCTGAGCTGAGCGGACACACCTCGTCTCTGTTGCAGGAAGGATCGCTCCAGGGCAACTGTATCCGAGGTCCGTAAATGCAATCAACCACTTCAGCATCCAAGAACAAAGACAGAGAAGCGAATGGAGCTGGGAGGAGTTGTTCGTGTGGTGTCTGTACATTTGCAACAGATTTTTTCAAGTGCAGGCGACCACTTCAGCTCCGGACAATCCTCCCCTACGCCCGCCCCTCATCATTTTTAACCCTTTACTGGTAATTTATGCAAATTAAAGCGCACTCCATTTCGCGCCATCACATATGAAACAACGAAAAAAACACAGAACTAGGGAAAACAAAAATACGACGAACAAAAATGAAATATTCCAAACTTTGATTTGTTGTTTGTTTTGCTGTTGTCCGTTGGGCGCAGGCGCAGCTACAACAATTGTTAATTGTTTCGCTTTAGTCGTTATTTTCGAAAGGAAGCGGAAATATTGAAAATACCAGACAGCGGTGGAAGGGTAGGAAGGACTCGTGCCAGGAACTCGTGGCCATATAAATTGCCGTTAATTGACGGGTCCCCTTACGCCAACTGTACTAAACAACAGGCTGCAATAGGTTTGCATTTTAAATGCGCTTTTAAGGGAGTTATACTTCTATGCTTTAAGAATGGTTAGCAATATTATATGATAATGTGTTTGTGTTTAAATATATTTATTTCTATTAAGAAATACCTTAAAAATACAAATACATGGGAGATTTTAATAACAGCTTTTTTCAGTTGATTTTTTATAATTTTATTTATGTCATAATAAAGGTAAATTTAATTGAATTTCTGAATTTATTTATACAATTTCTTGTATCTACTCCTTGTTTCCTGTTTATGTTATGCCTAAGAATATTATTTATTCATATATTTAGATATAAAGTGTTTTAAAATATAGCAATTAAGATGGACATTGTCAAAGACTCGGACCAACTACTTTAGTTTACGATTTCTTATGGTTCTTTACCCTGTTTATTGTCTCAAAAGGTGTGTTTCAGTGACCTGAGATAAAAAGCATTTCAATTCAAAATATGCATCATTTAGATATAAATAAAAATAACATTGAATATATATCTTAGCAAGGGATATTTTAAACAAAAATACTTTTATATTACTTTCTTAATTTCATTAATTTCATTCAATGACTGAACTGAAACAATTATTCATTCTTCCAGAAATATCAAACTCTTTCAAGTACATATGTATGTATAGCTTTCACCCAATATTTTTGTAAAGATTTAAAACCCACTCACCACTTCCAACCGCAATCGACTGACAATTATCGGGTATTTAATTTCGCATGACAGACAGTGGGAGATTCCCCCCCTGTTCCTTGCTCCTTCGTTTATATCCTTTGCTTTTTCGATTCTCCACGGGTGACAATTGCAGGCGCAGCCCATATTGAATATCAAAAACCGCAACGGCCAATGTAAAAAAAAAGGTGAAAATTAAACGCGAAGAAAATGCGCATTAAGGGAGACTGGCGAAATCATCGGGCACCGCAGGACATTTTAAAGAAGGGGATTACAACAGCACCCAGAAAAAAAAGAGGAGGTCTGACAAAAAAAATAGAAGTAAAACTGTACAAAATTAATCGCACGCACGTGCGATGAAATCGAAATTCGAGGCACAAAATCAAATCAATCGCAGCATACTTGAAAATGAAATCGAAGATTCCGGTCCGTCACTGAAGATGATAATCACGATGATGTTGATGTTGATTATCAGCACGATGATGGGCATACTTGACATGTCTATCAATAATATATTGTACAATAATTGCTGTTCATGCTGCGACGAAAATAAAAGAAAGTTTTTTTTATACCTTCGGCAATAAGCTATTAAAGAAGCAGCGAATGAGCTAAACAAACAATTTGGTAATGGAACTACATACATACATTTAATTATGTCATAATGTGCGATCGTAATGGGCGTGCTGCTGCGAGGAAGTCGTTAATTTAAATGCGGCAAAATGTACCCGAATTTAACAAATTATAAAGGGAAATGAAGCAATGAACTTGAAAGTTTAATTGAAATAAAATATGTAGTGGTTAAATATATCAATAAACAAGACAGGATATTAAATACAGTATTTATCGCTATCATTAGCTAATAATGCTGTTTAAGCTTATATATAAATAGATTTAAAAATGTAAATTGTAACAGTTGCGTTAAATAGCCTTTTCATGGTGAATGAAATTAAAAACATTTAAACTGGCAGTTAGAAATATGTTTCTTAGCGTATACTGAAAATATCTATTAACAAGTTATCCAGTTCATTAATATACCTTCCACGGCCCACATTACCATCATATTTTCATAACCAACCCTCCAGGAACATGTAAATACAGTTTAACATCTCTTAAAATAGCAAAAACAGTAAAAAATCATTACGCACAATGGAAACACTTCACTCCGTCCAGTCGGCATTTATGAGTGCCAAAAAATAACTCCGAATCATCCACCGAAAATCAGCGAGAAATCATAAATAAACGTTGACAAAACTTTGACTAGGCCCGATTAACCACCACGTAAAAAAGTAGCCGCGCATCCCTCGATCCCTCGTAGGAGGTCAACGCGGGGAGGTCAGTTGTGAAAAGGCCGTAAAAAATAGGGAAATCGGCGTTACACAACTCCGGAGTCCCGGAATAGATGCTTGATTTATGGACAGCTGGACAGGCTGAACGGCATGCCGAAGGACTCTACATATTTCAATTGCGCGCCGGCGCACAGCTTGACAATCCGAGGCACTTGAGGCTAATTTCCCAGCAGTTGTCCCGCCGCCAATTGAATATATATTTTTTAATTAAAAAAAAAAATCCGACATGCATTCTTGATAGCCAACAATTTGTTTTGGAATATCGAATGAGCGAGTGTGTGAATGAACAAACGCGCAGAGCCGAATGAATGAATGACAATGTTGGCGCACACGCGTATTGAGTTTCCCGCGCGAGACGAGAACATGTTTTTCAATTTTCATGCCAGAATAATTGCAAATGTGCGGAAAGCGGAGCTCGGCCAAATGACACAAAAACCACTTGCTTGCCAAGCTGTAAAAATGGCCAATGGCCAAGTGGAAATCGGACACTGGCCACTGGACGGCTAAACACACATGGCATTGACCATGTCCGCGGAACACCACAAAATCTACTTGCTTTTGTTTTGAGCCTTTGCTGTTTTTAATTTCTATAAGCGGTTTTTTTAAGCAGCTCAAAATGTGCGAGAAATTACCATTGAAATTTCTAGAAATAAATAATAACTTTGGAAGTCTGTAATAAATTATTTTTTACCTTAAAGTTATTACGTTAAAGAAGGAATGGTTAAGATACACATGCCTTATTTTAATGGGTATATTGGGTATATTACAAATTAATCTCAACAATTAAATAATAGCAATCTTCCCTTAAAATAAATCTGAAATAAGTTAAACCACATTTTAAATAAATATATATTGCTTGAATATTATATTTCAAAGGGTTAATAACACTCCAAATAAATGTATTTATTATTCGTCAAGTTATAGTCATAAGGCTGTCAAAGACAGATTATATTTAGACGATCTGGTATGTGTTTCGATATTTTTATTTAATGATTCCCTTGGGCTAACATCAGTTCAAGACCAATTATTTTCCTGCATTATCTAGCTGTATAAAGTCGACCTTATCCATTTTTCAAGCATCGATATATCCCTCTACTGCTACTCTTTAGATCTCGTGGAAAAGTGAATTCCCTGGACGATCATCTGTACCCGAAAACTGCAGTTCCATCGCATAAATCTTGCCAACTGACTTTCGATCGCACCACAACCCCGCCCCTCAACCCTTGAGAGCTGGAGGCAATTGTCCTGGCACCGCTGAACCACTCAACCACTGAACCACTTCAATGGCGGAATCGACACATAAATCTTCAGGCAGGACATCCCGAAATTTGTCACTTTCACCGATGTAAAAAACAATTGACAAATGGGCGCAAAAAATAGCGGGGAAAATGTACGGAAAAACTCCCGAAAAAGGATACAGGATGCAGCGACAGAGTCCCGCCACAATAAAGGCGACAAAAAAAAAAAAAAACCTTCGAGAGAGACAAAAAGAAGCGACATGAATTTTACGGTAAATTGACTGAGCACAAAAGGCGACCGCGAGAAGTCCTTTTAATCCTTTTAGCTGGGGAAACTATCGACGGCGAAATTGCCACTCAAAAGGTGAAAAACTGAGGGAAAACATTGCCCAGATTCGAATGGACACAATGTCCTGCTGCGAAACGGCACGCGACTTCCAAAGGGAGGATAGCCGGCAGCTGCGCCTGCGCCAGCGCCAAGGATATAATTCGAAAATCGAAAGTGACCAGGGGGGAAAGTACTGTAAAATACGAAAAGGGGTCGAAAAATGCCGCCTGCGAGTGCGCGCCTGTGCCTGCGGTCGGCGCTACAAATTGAAATGCCAAAATCATTTCCATGGGCCGGAATTATAATTACAAAACCAACAAATGCGATTAACTGGACCAGTCCCCGGACTCTACCAATTTTACGGGAAGGATCGAAGGAAGGGGGTTGAGTTTTGAGTACTAAATTCACGCCTCGCTACACAAAAGCGCTGTAAATTATATTGTTAGCCGGACAAACTGACCGCCGTCCAGTTCTGTCGCCGCTTCGGTGCCTGTAAAATTGCCAAAATTCCCATAATTGCAGCTCCTGAAACAATTGCAGCCTACCGGGGAAAAATAGAGCGGACAGGAGGACGACGAATGATGGAACCCTCGTCAGAGGCATTGGCGGGGTGGTAAATTTTATTAGTTTGCTGTCATATGCTCATCGATTGTTTGTTTAGGATGCTGCCGCTGCACGCCGTTGGAGCAACAAGGGAACACGCACAGGACATGACAGGACATAATCATAAATATGGCAACTAAATTATGAAATCGATGGGCGCATTTTTCACATATTCCCAAGGCCAATCGGTCACGCTACCTACATCTGAGCTCAGTGCATTGTTTATGTTTTTATAGAGCTAAAGGAGTACAATTTTAAAATGGAAGTATACAGTTTTTCATTAAACATTAATTAAAAGAAGTATCTAAAACAAAAAAATAATTAAATAAAAATAAATAATAATGTAAAATAATAATGTAAAATAAAAATAATGTTTGTTAAAAACAAAATTAAAAAAATCATGTGGGTAATATGTTTAATTTTTCTATTTTTGCTTACTGATTTTAAAATTAAAGTAAAACTAATTAAGTAAAAGAAAATTAAAGTGAATAACTGCTATTGTCATTTGGCAATAAACATATTATTTTATTTTAAAAAATCTTATCAATTTTATCTTAAGCGTTTCTCCATTAAACTAAAAACTTCAACTAAAAGTAGTGGAAAGAAGTTGAAAGTGGAAAGTTCATTTTAAATGTATACATTTTGTTCTTTTGTTTTGAATTTTAAAATGTTGACATAAAATGGACAAATTTAAAACAAGAATAAATGCAAATCATTAAAACCCGATAAATACATTATCAATATCAGTGTAAGTGTCTACGCTAAAAAGTGTCACTACGGTTCGTGTCCCGACTGAATAATCTAGGCTTCATACCTTTTCAATAACAGTGTAGGTGTCTCCGCTAAAAAGTGTTCCTACGGTTCGTGTCCCGAATGAATCATCTAGGCTTCACACCTTTTCAATAACAGTGTATGTGTCTCCGCTAAAAAGTGTTCCTACGGTTCGTGTCTCGACTTAAGCATGTAGGCTTCACACCCGCCAAAAATGTGGTTGCTTGCTACAGCTAGATACTACACTGACTGCGCACCCGCTTTGAAGCTAACAGATACATAACACAAAAAGATGGATTAAAAAAATTGCAAATACTTAAATAATTGACACCAAATATGCTCGTCTAGCTATAATGCACCTGAGAGAAATTTGCATCTCACATGTCACTAGTGATGCTCATCTAGCTAAAATGTCACAAGTGACAAGTGAGAGGCCATTTGATCCCATTTCCAGTTGTATCAATTGTCACAATTTTCCCTTGAATAATTCACGTCAATCTTTATTGTTTTCTCGTTTAATATTTATTTCTCGGGGCTTTTTCCATTTCTGGGATTATTTGGGGTACATATACACAAGTAAATCGTAAAATAATTCCAAGCAAAATGAACATTCACAAGATTTTGGGGGAATACATATACATCCTAGGGGTCCCGTAAACAATGTCCTACGCGTCCATTAACTACTAATAATACAAGTAAGGGCGACTGAGGGTGCAGATCAGCTAAGTTCATTAAATGGATAGGGTGGGGTTGAGTTCTGGATCTGCATTCGGATTCGGGTCTGGATCGTCTGGGTTGAGTGCGACTCGCTAAGTGCGTGCGTCTAACATTACCTTCTATATATATATATGATCGTAAGGTTGTATATATTTATCTTGTGTTCGATTGTGTGTGGCCTTTGTGATATTTTCGCTTGCGATACCTTAGTAAATTTGATTGCATTTCTGTATTGTATTTAGGGTTTCATACGATTATGTTTAACTCTTATGGGATATACTTTCTGTTTCCGTTGCGATATTGAAGTGCTTGACTATGTGACGTTTTCAAACTGAGGATACGGTAACAAAGAAAGTGTAACTCGCTTGCTATATTCGGTAACTTGTCAGCTCTGCCTCGGATTCCCCACTAAATTGAATTCAATGGAGACGTTGTCCTCGGCTTTGTTTCTCCAACCCTTGTTTGTTGGTTTTAGTTTCCTAAAATTTATGCATATATTTAAAATACGACCCTATCGGGGGGCTTAAAACGATTTTAGGCTACAGTAAAACATTTTCAATGCGCAAAGCTGCGAAGCTTTCAAGTCTTAACTATTCAATCAACTACCAAGTAAAGTGTATAATTCCGTATAATTCGAAAATTGTTTTCTTTGTTTATTTTGTTTAAAAAAAAACAACAACTTATCAGCAGGATACTGGCTTCCTTTTTGTTTTTTCCGTGTTGTCTTGTGGCTTAGCAGTCTAGAGATTAGCTTCAGTGGAGAGATATTCTAGTTAATTACGCATTGCTGTAAAAGCAACCGGCTAAAGTTCAATATAAAGACAAAAATATTATTGTTACCAGAAGAAAGCTTTGGGTGTGTTTGTGTGTGTGTTGATCTAGCGAAGGCGAAAGCAGCCAAAGTTTACATTTATGTGTATTTTCCGGAGTGTGAGTGGGTGTCAGTGTTTTCAGTGATACCAAGATAGAATTGCCTTACCTTAACCAACACTGGCTGAGCCGGAAGTATTTTCAAAAAGAGTCTTCGTGTTTATCAATCTTTAAAAAGTAGTAGCAACTGAATTTAAGGGAAAACTTATATCAAAGTCTTTCATATAAATTACTTCTATCTACTGGGTGCTCTTTACTTCGTAACCTCATTTAAATAGATTCCATTATAAGTAAGTTTAAATTATAAAGGTTATCCCAAGTTCTAAGGTCACGAAAACTCTTTTTTGAAAAGCCTTCCTAGCCTGCCATCTCATACCTAGCCTAATAGTTCTATAACTTGATGGTTCCCCTTTCGATTTCTGCTATATTTGGTTTCTTTATCACATGCTTTGCATTTCGGCTGCTCAAAACGTGGGTGTATGTGCGTGTATATAGTGTTGTCCCGGATGCGGATCCTCTTAGAGCTTGTCCAGATCGGGCTGCTCCGGTTCGGTTGGACTGATCGGCGACATTTCCACGCTATCCAGGAGCGGAGTCTTCTCCTCGCTACAGCTGCTGCCGGGTGCATCGTCCATGTCCATCACGAAGATCCTGGAGAGATCGGCGCCACTGAGGGTCAATCTGGACGGTGACTCGTCCACCGAGCTGGTGCCGCTGCTGCTGTTGCTACTGGTGGTGTTCGGGGTGATGTTGCTCTGGTTGATCATGTTACCCTGGTTAGTCTGGTTACCCTGGGCTGTGGTGGTCGGGATGGCGGTGCTCTGATCGAAGGACTTGGAGGGCGTGCGATAGCTGGCAGTTGCTGAGGTGGCCACTAAATTCGATTGGCTGGACTGAGCGGACAGCGAGGTGGTCTTAATATTGGTCGTCTTCAGGTGGCTGCCAATGGAGCAGCTGCTGCTCCACCTGCCGCCCTGATGGTGCTTCTTCTGATTGTAGTGGGACTGATTGTACTGGAGCCCCAGCCCCTGGCCCTGGCCTTGGCCCTGCTGCGATGATGTCGTGGTATTATTGTCGTTATCATTGAAGCTCATCTCGTCCTCACTGTGCGTATTGTTAATGGCCGTTTGCTTAAGCCGCACCAGATGCCGCTCCGAGTAAGACTTGCGGGCGTCCATTACCCGCAGATAGTCGGAGGACTCGCCCAGATCCTCGCTCTTGGAGCTGCAGTACCGGGCCGCATTGCGTGAGCCGCCACTGCCGTTGCCACAGAAGCTGGTGGTCACGCTCAGCATCTGTTGGCTGCCGCTCAACGACCGCCGGCTGGCCTGGGAGCTGCTCCTGCTGCTCTCGTACTGATTGTCCCGCAGCGAGCAGGGCGATATCCTCGGCGACGGATTGTTCTCCATCAGGGAATCGTTGCTCTTGGCAATCCGGTTCTTTCGATAGAATTTGCTATCTCGCCAGAGGGTCTGCCTGCCGGTCCGCTGCATCTCGATGCTGTTGCTCGGGTGACTGGGCGGCGTTTGGCTGGTGGGCGTGGCCGTGGGCGAGTCCTGGCCCTGGCCCTTGCTAATGCGAAAGGAGGCATGAGTGAGCTTCTTGTACTTCTCACTCTGCATGTTCACGCGATTGTCCGAGTGGGTGCGATCCGCCATCGGGAGGAAGGCGTTGTCGATGCGGCGCTCCTCCTCCAAGGAGCGGAAGGCCAGGCGGTTCACGTGCTTCAGGTGCTGCTTGTCGGAGGTTCGCTTCGGGGACATGTCCTCGAAGGAGCTTACCTGGAAGGGACACTAATTAAGCTTTCTTTCATAAACTAAGCAAATATATAAGCTTGGAGAAATTTTTTTTAAACATAAATGCAATACAAAACTGTATATACATAATATTTGCCAACAAACTCGTTAAATAATAATAATTTTAAAATATTTTGTAATGTTACTAATTGGATTATTAATCTACTTCAATTCGAAATAAAATAAAATAAAAACCAGGGCATTTCTGAAGCTTGTTTGATTTAAACAAAGTCTTACTTTACGAGAATCTGAGATGAAAAAGTAATAAAATGCAAATACAGGTCACTCAAGCAATTAAGCCTTCTAATAAAAATGCATTTGTAATAAATAAATGAATGTTTTATGTACAGCCAAACTGCAAGACAATCTTAACTTATCCAAAACATACATATAAACAAGGTGTCAATTTGTAGATTTTAATTAATGTTTGCATCAGAAGTTACCTTTTCAGCGAATTCAAAGATATGTTACTTTTGCTAACCCTGAGACAATATTCCCAAATTTTTCCCAACTAGAGATATCTTTAAATTTAAATTACTCACCCGATATTTCTGCGAGAAGACCTCTATCATTCCCGATCGCTTCGAGGGCGATGTGGTGTAGATTGAGTTCTGATCGTTGACCAGGATCTTGGGCGGATCAAACTGCTGCTGTTGCTGCTGGGGATGCCCCTGTCCCGGCGCCTGAACCTGACTCGGAGCCTGACCTTGACCCGCATTGCTGTTGGAGGCCAACGATGAGCTGCTCGAGTTGCTGGTAGCCGTTACCAAGATCTTCGGCGAAAGCGAAACTGGAAACTGCTGAGGACGTATATTCCCGTACGAGCCACAATTGGAACCGGACGAAGTGGAGCCCGTGCCCGACATGGCATCGTCGATGTGAAGGAAATTATTGGGCGAGCTCTCTCGGCACGGCGATGAAATGGCCGAGTCCTGGGACACCATGCTCCGGGGAATGGTTGCCAGTTCCAGGCAGGTCTCATTGCCACCCGTGGTGGTGGCTATAATGATATCCTCCACACCCTCGTCGATAGGCGAGGATATGGACTGGAAGCTGCTGAGCCGAATGCTGGATGAGCCAATGGACAGGTCGTTGTCGGTCAGCGAACCGAAAGCCGAGTCCTGGGAGGGATTGCTGCGCCCGTACTTGAGGCACTTCAGCGAGTACTCCAGCCGCCGGCTCTTCGAGTTCTTGTAGTTGCACATGTCCGCGGTGAGCTGGTGATTGAAGGAGGCTCCGGCTGCCGACGACGTGCAGGCCGGGGCATGCAACCTCTGGGTCCCCGAGGAGCCGCTGGCCTCCTCCTCTTCGAGAACCTCGAACTCCTCCACCTCCAGCTCTTGGGCCTCGTAGCCATCCTCAGTGGCGGCCACTCCTTCAGCCAGCAGGACATTCAGGTTGCTCTGGCTGCTGGTGCTACACCGAATGGTCGGTGGCATGTGCTCCTGCCCCGGCTCCGAATCCGAATAGAGGGCCGCCGGGTCACAATAGTGGATGGGTGACTCCGAGGGCGGGTCGTACGAGTGGACGTACGAGTGGGCGGAGTGCCACTGCTGCAGGCGGAGCAAGTGCTGCCGATGGCAACTCCCGCCGACCACAATCTCCTCCAGCAGACCCTCCTCCGAATCACTTGATATGTCAAATGAGTCCATTGTTCGGCTGATACTGTATGGGCGGCGTATCAATAGGGGAATGCAGAGATTGGGGAGAATTGGGGATAAAGGCCAGAGAAAAACAATCAGAAATTCAGAATTCGGAATTTTCAATCCCAATCCGAGTGCGGCACCTGGCTCGGATTTCTTTTGTGTTCGGATATGCAGAGAAGCCATGGCATGTCACTGTATGCGATGAGTGTTGTGTTTTCGTGAATGTGCGGCTGCAATCGAAGCTTCTACATGTGCGAGTTTCCAATCGCCTGCTCTCCAAAAACTCAATTAGTGACCCCACAAAATAACGGGTTGGCTGATATACAAGGATGTCTCAAGAGAGTGTTTCACTCCATTAGAGAGCTAGGATATAAGCTAAAAGTTCCTCAATCGAGGGAATATCCATTAGCTGAGAGGGAACTCAGTTAAGCTGTGACATTTCAAGGGAATTATCGCTTTATTAAAAGGCTATAAAACATTCAAAAACACAAAAATTACACACATATACCTGAATATTTGTTTATTAAACTAAACTATCTATTAAATACAATTACAATTACGAGCTTAGAGCTTTAATTCTTATTTTGTAATCCCGGCAAAATTACAGATTAGCAGCCTAATAAAATTACATTCAACAACACTAAACAATCTAATTGTTATTGAAAAATAGTTAAAATTGAAAACATTTAACCTGCTAGGAAATGGGCATTCAGTGCTTAATCGAAAACAAATATTGTCCTTGTACATACATATATATTCTATACATCGTGCAATCAACAATATAAACATAAACGTTTGCTCACGGGATTCATGGTTAGGCAAATATAAGCTACAACAGAGAAAACACACAGATATGTATTATGCAAACTATAAAGTCTAAAAACTAGTGTAAACAAAAGGCATTGGATAATGTGGTTGGCATACGTTAAATGAATAAATAAATAGAAGTTTTTCTGCACTTTCCGCTGGCCCCTTTCATCGATGGAGATTCGATTTGTTTCGATTTGGAAGGTGTGCAAGTGGTGTTGCTTGCATTGCGTGGCTTGCTGGCTGGTGGTGCAAGTGGAGCATACAAAAAAATTGCCACTTACCACAGATATCTACGACAGATATTCTTTTATTTTTCAGTTAAATTTCGTTTTCCGTTTGATATAAAAAATTTACATGTTCGTACAAAAAATGGCATGTTTTGTGATATTTTTTGTTTTTAGCATACTCTGTGGTCAATGATTTTATTTTCAGGTATTCATTTTTATTCAGGTATTCATTTTGTTTCACACGATATTCATTTTGTAAACTTTAATTGTGAGATATAAATTTATTTTGTGAGTTGTTCATGGTTTCAGGTTCGGTTTGGGGTTTGGTTTTGGGTTGTTTTTTATTTGGTTTTTTTTTTGGTAGGTACGGTTCAGTTGGGTTTGGTTTCGGATTAGTACATACGAAAGACTTCATAGGGCGCAGGCAGAACACTGTTGTTATAGTTGTTGTTGTTGTTGTAGTAGTAGTTGTTGTTGTTGGTTTTTTAGTTAGTCGAACGGGTTATGTAAATAAACAAATGCAGAAATGCAAGAGTTTGTAAATCAAAAACAAAACACACACATAGGTGATGTAAACAAAAGTGAACGTTGATAGACATTCGAGGGCGGATCGGTATGTGTGTAGAAGATGATGGGTTTGGTGTAGCGGCAACTGTAACGGTAACTGCAACGGTAACGGGATTCTGGGCGCTTTCGCAACACTAAGATAGATTTAACACACAGATACACACACACACAACAGAGTTGAGTAGTAGTAGTAGTAGTAGTAGTAGTAGGCGGTAGTAGTAGTAGTAGTAGGAGGAGAGAAAGAGAGAGTAAAACATTGCATACGGAAAAAATACTTTAGTTGAAAAATCCTCCACTACGTAAAATTGTTTTAATTAATTAATGTAAGTAAAAAACATGCGTTTGAGTATTTAATTAATATTTTTTTCTGAGGCAGCTGAGTAAATTTACACGGGGTCATTGGGATGCTTAAATATACATGAGGCAACAACAAAATGAGGACACTCTTTATGTCTGCTTGTTTTTTTTTTTTTTTTTTTGGGACTTTTCCTCTCGCGCTAGCTCGCTGGCGGCTTCCATCCTCGTTCTTTATCACTCAATTATATCCCTGTTTTGTATGCATAATTTTAAATTCTGCCTACGGCTCCGGTGAATGGGAATGGAATGGAATGGGTCAGGCTGAGCAGAGTCCAGGACATTACCATAATTACCTTTAGGCACGCACTCACACTCACCCACACACACACACACACCCAGAACCGGAGCCACACGCACATCATCAAGCTTTTAGCCACATTTTTCGCTCTGCCATCTGTCCGTGTTTTAGTTTCTCTCGCTTGTTGGTCGTCTTTTCTTTCACTTTTCTTTTTGTTTAACCTCTCCATGAGTGCGTGTGTGTGTGTGTCCATGTGTGTGTGTGTGTCCCTTTATTAGCCCAAATGCGAGTGCACAAGAACAACTGGATTAACAGGCCCGGAGCATGGATTAAATTGGCGCCAAACGTGGGGCGGAGCTAGGACTCTGCTACAAGCTACACTCTTGCAATTTGGTCGGACTTTAAATCGTATATTTGAGATTTAAGATAAAGTTTTAGATCTTTCTTATGTATTTGTAAACGCGTCTTAAATTAAAATGCCCCTTTTAATTATTAATGGGGGAATACAAAGTATTGTTAGTGTAGATCGGTACATGGCTATAAAGTCACAAAAAACGGAGTTTAAAGAATGGCTCACAGGTTGATTATTATAAGAACAAATATTAATTAAAATTATTCTAGAAACATTACATGAAAAAGCATTCCGGGGTCTTAAAGTAAATAGTTAACATTAAGTTAAAGTTAAAAGAAAATTGACTATTGATTATAAACTTTAAATTAATATTTAAAAATGTTAATCTGTCTATAGATATATTTGTCTATAGTTGTCTATATCCCATTAGAGGCCTCTTTCTAAGCTAATTTAATCTTTAAGATTGATATAATTGTATACACTTGCTCTTCCTATCACACCGAGAAACATGACACGACGATGAACAGTGTACGGGTTGTGTGTGTGTGTGTGAGTGTATGGTGAGGGATTTATGTGAGTTATGCCGGTGACTGAGAGGGTGGGAAGTTGGCAGAGTTTGCTTCTAGGTGGAAAGCTAAGAAACAACTAAGCCGACGGTGGAGCAACTCACCCAGTGCGTCGATCGTGCGGCGTCGAGGGCGGCGTGCAGGGTGAATTTGCCTCGCTGAGGGAGTGGCCCAGGGAGGCGCATTGGCGCTTCTTTACCGCATGCAGCAGATTTAGGGTGGACCTGCTGAGGCTCGGCTTAATTGTCTGCAATATATAAGGTTAAATTGGCTCAAGAAACGACTTATTATTTCAGTACTTACACTGAAACAGGGACCACGCAGCTCGCGCAAGTCGATGCTGCGAAAGAGATCGCACAGGACTAGGTCCTCAACGGAGGGGCAGACACCGCTAGGCGGCTCAAAAATTAGACCTAATATTTCCAGAATCTATAATAAAACAATATATTTATATTTTAATTAGCTAAGTCGCCTTAATTTGGTCTCACCTGGCCAATTTGTGGGTAGTGCTGCATCTCCATCTCGAGCACCCGCATGGACGGCTTGGGTGTGGTCAGCTCCTGGCCCGTACACATCTCGTACAGCAGATGGCCGAAGCAGACAATGTCCACGTTCTCGATCTCGGTGACCGAGCGGGACCACATGACAGCATTAATTCGCGAGCTTAAGCCCAGTAGGCCGTTCTCCAGGCCAGATAACCTGAACCAAGAAAAAAAAAAGACATGTCACGGCGAATGCATAATTAAATGGCGAACCCGACCACATCCGCACTCCTTTGTTCTTGATCTTAATTATGCAACACATTCGATGGCGGTTCTGCCTGTGCCACATCCATGTATTGATGGCCAACACGTGGCTACGACGGCCACAAAGTGCCTACTTTTATGGATTTCTGTGCGAGCGAGAGGGGCGGAGGCCATCCGACCATCCCGGCGATGTGCCTTTATGACAAAGAGCGTATGTCAGACCTGATATGACAATGTTATGACACTACACAGTGCTGTATACTGCAGATTGGCCGGGGCTTTCGGCTCGAGGGTCCTGTCAGTATTCATTAGAGCGCAGTATTGCTGACTAGCCGGAAAGGGTCGCCCAAATTGGCTGACAAAAGACATTCTGAAGATGCTGGCTCTCTGTGTTGATGGATTTCAGTTGCCAAAGGTATGCTAATTATTTCACAAAAATGTGTGAATTAAAGGTAAGATTTTTGTAGAGCTGCAATTTCTTTGAGTGGATTTAATTATTTAAAATTAACTGTTTTCATTTCAGTTGATCTATTAAATTGTTCTAGCATTTTTCATAAAATCAAGTGACTCCAAATGACTTTGCATACGCAATCAAAACCTTGTAAATCGAATAGATTGTCGCCTAATTGAAGGCCTGTTATTTCTCCCAAGATTGTATAGCTCTGATTTATCTTATTGCATTTTCTACATCCTTTCCTTGATTACTACTCAACCAGGGAGGACTAGAGAGACAGAGAGAGGACGACAGATAGATTTCTAACGCAATCTCAATTGAACAAGTATTTTGCTTTGCCACTCCATCAATCTGCTTTTCAGCTTACTACTCTCCATTGCCCTGGCAATGGACTTTTGCAATCATGTGCCCCTATCGATGGCTGTACATATGTATAAGCGATTTATATGAAAATCAGCTTTTTCAATGTCCTTCCTCCCTCCATTTGCAGCGATTCCCCGGCGACGCAGGCAACTAAATTGGGTCATGCACTTGGCGCAAACTTAAACAAAGCAAAGTAAGAAAAAAAAAAAGAAATCCGCTCTTTCATTGACTTTTACCTATAGGAATTTCTGGTAGCCCCCCTTCACTCCCATTCACCAAGCTGCAGTATAAGCATTTTTTGCGACGAACATTTATTTTTAAAATGGCAAAAAGCTAAAGCTTTATTTTTGTTACACCCATTCGCTGTTTCCAAGTGGGTGGCGTTTTACGCGTTGTCGCACAGCAGTTACATGGATCTGGGGGGTAGGTGGGGTTCGCACAAACAGGGACATGCATTTAAAGTGCCACGAAATGGCCAACGATTCCGTTGAATTGCTTTTAATTTGCCATTTAGGCTGAAATAATCGTTTTCCCTTCTATTTCGATGAATTTTGCATGACTGAAATTTCAGGAGGGAGCCACCGATGGCCACCGTTTTTTCGATATCAAATATTTCAGTCATTATTAAATTAGTTCACGGTTGAGCGGTTGCCAGTGGACGGTGCTGGTCGATAGACTCACCTGGCTGCCCCGTTCTGCAGAATGACATTGCCGCTGTGCAGGTGACCGTGAAGCGGAAAGCCGCGCTCCTTCAGGAAGAGCAGTGCCTCCAGGATCTGTCGACCCAGACGCTGCACTTGGCTCACCGGCAATCCGTTTGGCTTACGCGTGTACTTTTTGGCCCACGGCTCGTTCCACTGTGCCTGAATCAGCGAAAATTCAATTAAAATTAGTATAAAATTGATTTTTCTATCGTATTTAGCTAGATTATATAATTGGTATTTACTCACTTTATATATGAGATCCTTGAGGCTGCCGCGCGAATTGAAGGGCGTCACCAGGCAGGCATAGTTATGCGAGCTGTTGCGCAAGAAGCCCAGGTCCAGCACGGGATAAATGTACGGATGATGCAGCGAGCCCAGGAGCTCCATGAGAATCTCCCTGGCACACTCGTTGGGCGGCAGATCCTCGAAGGCCACACAGTCGGGGGGCAGAGGTAGCAAAGTCAGCAGGCGATCTGTGCGGACCTAAAAATAAATCATAAAAGAAGTAAGCCAAACATCAGAAGAGCTAAATCTAAGAGATACCCTACCGAAGCATCCGTGACCAGAAACCAGTTCTTGCCGTGCCTCGAGCCGATCTCATCCAGATGGGCGATCACCTCGTAGCGACCGTTGGCACTCTGAATCCATTCCTGGGTGGCGTTCAGGGCCTTCTCCCGCTGAGCTCGCTCCCTGGGACTCCGCTCCACGATCCCATTGCCGCTGTCCAAGGCGGAATACTGATACTTGATGTTGGGCCTGGAAAGTGTCAGTTAAATTTTAACTTTCTAGCTTGCGGAATTCCACAAATAATATTGTTGGTAGAGAGCATACGTAGTTAAAGAATTGCTAAACTAAGGAAACTTGTTTTTGTATGGTACAACTAAAACTAGAACTAATCATGAGTTGGCTTTCTAGAAAACGTTTTGACATTCATCGCATCACACTTGGGCAGGGTGTTATTTACAACGACCAACGTGAGGGAGGGGACAACTAACATAAATTTTCCCACAATTTGCATAAGCGACCGCACTTGACCAGCGACAAAGCATTTTCGTCCTTCCATTTCAATTATGTGGTCTCCATGTTGAATAATTTATTTACAGGGATTTTGTTTACGGATTCCTCAGTAGCAGGTGGTGTATGTATGCAGAAATTTCGGGGGGACAGATCAATTTCAATGATTCATAATTAATGGAGAAATTCCTTGGCATTTGATAATGGAATTTAATGCATTTAATTTATTTATGCATTGTTTTAGCATCAATGTTTATTCAAAGATGGTAATATAATTACCGACAAGGGAAACCTTTTAAATAAAGAGCCTTTAAACTAAATATTGAAGCATCTATATGCTAATCCATATTATATTTATTTAATTCAACTTAGGTAATCCTATTAATCTACATTCTCTACATGTTCTTTTTATAATTAAGGTTATTATTACAATTCCAATATAAACATTTGACGAGTGTATAAAATTCAGCTGGAGGAATCCAAAATGTACTTGCTCAACCCCTAACCGAAATATTTAACAATTCAAAATTGACCAGAAAACAGTGCCTTGGAGACCAGCCCAAAAAAAAACCCCATCACCATCTGCACAGGCCACAGGACAATTGCCAAAAAAAAGGGAGACACAAAATAATTTGCACAGCAACATTTTTTTACGTTGGCAGGAAGTTGAAAGGTGCCGCAGGGCGAAGGAATTTGCAACTCAATGAGGAGAGCGGAAGACAAGGGACGGGCCAGAGGAAGAGGAAGTAACTGCCTGCACAATGGCGCAGCGGAAACGGAAGCAAGAGTTTATCATTTCATTTCGTTTAGCTCGGTCTCCTTTTCCTTGATCTGTTTTTTTTTTATGTATAGAAACAATACATTATTTTGTTTATTTGTTGCAAGTGAAGAGTTGTACAAAGAGCAGAGTGCAAAAAAAGAAGCAACAGAAAATGGAAACGGTGTCAAACGAAATGAAAGAAGGAAGAAAAGCCAAACAAACTGCACTCACTTGGAGGCTTAAAAACGAGACAGAAACAGAGATAGAAACTGAGATTAGGTTGAGCAAAGAGAGAGGCAAAATAACAAAGACGGCAATTGTAACAAAAGAGGAAAATGTAGAAAGAGATAGAGATAGAGGGGGGATAAGAGTGGGAGCGGGACAGGCTCATAAACAAACACTTACGGCCACTCAATCAAAACAGAGCGAAGGTTAAGCACATCCTCGGGTTAAGTTTAGCATGTGTTTGAAAATTTAATAAGGCACAAAACGAAAGGGAGGCGAAAAGGAGCGATGGGAGGGGGCAGAGGAGGACCGAGTGAGAGTGAAAGTGTGTTCGTGTGCGGCATAAAATGTTGGCCAAGAGGCTTCCACCACTTTCTCCCTTCCTCTCAATCCATTTCACTTTCATTGCGTCACAAGAACTTGCAGAAACGAAAACGAAATGAAAATAAACACAGGCACACGCACGAAAAAGCATAGTACTAAGAATGGTCACTTTTTCCAACATAAACCTTGTCAAATAATATTTTTAAATAATAAGAATACTAAGTTAAATATTCTGAAGGTTAATATTTAATAAGCACAACCTATCTGCGTAATCAAATAGCATAGTTAATTCGTATTTCTTGCCTTCTTTTGGACACTGCCTTAATTCACATTCAAATCTTCTGTCCTAATATAATAAATGAATCCACAAATGAATGTCAATCTGCTGCTAATTTCTCGCTATGTACTCTTGTGTGCGTTAGCTAGACCAGAACAACCAAAAGCTGGGAAAACTCTTTGCCCATTGCCTGTCTCTTTAAGCGCATGGCTTGCGCTTTTGGCCAACGGTGCGTATGTGAAATATTTCTCATTTCCCTGCTATTCAAGGCCTTGACTCCGATTGCAGCTGTAACGGCGTACTCGCTCCCCGAGTGTGTATGTGTGTTCAAGGGTGTTTTGCCTGCTTTGTTTGCTTGTTGATTTAAGCTAATTTTTGTTGCAAAAAAAAAAAAAATACGGAGAGGTGACTTTCTTTCGTTTATCTTCTTCGTGATATTGCAGTTTAAATATTTGCAAAACACTCGACACACTTGTTGTTTACCAACTCGGGAACGTGGATGGTGAAAAGGTAAGGAGAAAATGAGGAAAGGAAGCTAAGGCTGCCAGATTTGAACTCTCGGATGTAGTAAGAAATAAATTAGATTTTTGCAGGATCTTTGCCTTTATTAAAGAGGCTCAGCGAGTATTCGGGGAACTCTTTGAGATACCTTTAAAGTTCCATAGCGCTTTAGTTAAAATGGAATTAGAGGGAAATTAAGTAAGTCCTAACTTCATATGAAGAAATCATTAAAGAAAGTTAAGGGTATTTTTACACACTTTCCTCACATAATATCGAAACGCCTCAATTTAGAAAGCCACACCAATATCCTTTAATTAAAAATATTAATTTAAATTGAACCCCGTTCAGGCATTAATTTCTGCGTTCATTAAAATGCATAAATACCAAGCATCTGCGCGACTCATGGAAATAAACGAACCGAAGAGTTCCAGGGCCAAAGATACCAGCATTTGCCAGATACATAGATACCTGAGCGCAGAAGATGCCACCGCTACTGGTGAAAGGGGGGCCTGAAGTTCTTCAAAAAATGTTCGGAAGCCGCGCGTAATTAACGTGCTCGTGTGTGAAATTTTTTATTGCATACTTTGCAGCACTCACACATGCACACTCATCTGCTCGTTAGGGGTACGCGCGCACACACACACATACCTATCACACACCTACCACATCGACAGACACTTACACACACGAACAGATGCTCACGCTCGCTTGCACATTCATCATACGGCTCAGCACGTGGCCGAAAGGGGAGCCAAAGGTGGGCGGAAATTGGGCGGACAGTCACCCATGCATACACCCACACAACCAAGCACATACACACAGGTACATACTCACACACGCGCGAATCAATTTTTCGCCTTTTTCGAGCGAACTTTTGCTGAGTTAATAATTTAATTTGCAATTTTTTAACACTGAAAATAATTTAAGTACTAAAGTAAAGAAGGCCAATTTGGAAGGGATTTTAGCTCGTTAAGGAAAGTCTATAACTAGAATCGTATCGATATTATAAATAAACTTAAATTGATAAGTTTATTTAAAATATAACTTCAACATAAAACCAAGAAAAATATTGTGGTTTTCTTCTGAAATATAAGATCAATTCTACCCTCATATTAACGAACTATTTCTTGTGGTGTATTTGTGGTTTTCCTCTGAAAGATTAGATCAATTAGAACCTCATTTCAACCAATTATTTCTTGGCGTGTATTTAGATGCCAGGGCATCTAATTTGAGGAATTTTCACCTTGGCAAACTTTCGCCTGCCTGTTGGAACAAAAGCAAAGGGGGATTGGGTGCGGCGGAAAATGCATTCTATCATCGCATTTAATACTTTGACTTTGGCACTGCCTTTGGCTTTTCATTCGAAATGAGAAAACTTTCGAGAATAAAGTTGCGGAAAATATTTCGCTACAGAGAAAGAGAGTCTAAGCCAAATATCCGCTGAAAGTTGAAGGAAATAAGGGAAATTCTGTATTATTATCATTATTATTTTGTTTTTTTTTCTGTTTCTTTACAAATATCATTGACCACAAAAGCTTTCAAGTTAATTACTTTGTGTTTGCTGCGGCTCAACCCTCTTGAAAAATCAAATGGTTTTCTTTTGGATTACTTCTGTTATCTACGAGTGCATGTGTGTTAGAATTATATATTCGAATAAAAAGAATTGTTCAGTGTGGTGTTTTTTTGTGGTTGCTACGGAAAAAATCTACGTGTGGCAAACATTAAAAGCATTTTCGGTTTTTATTTCTATTCATTTTTGGCATGCAAAGTGCTGTCGAGCTGGAATAAAAAAATGAACTGAATCGAAACGAAACGGAACGAAACGATATAAATTGGGCAAGCAAAAGTAAACAAATATATATATATGTATATGGCACTTGAGAATATGGCATCGATATCTGTACACTAGTGGGGGCTGATGCTGGATTTCAAGTATTAGTTCAAGCTAATTTACAAAAATAGTATAAATATTTGAGTATAGTATAGAGTAGAGTAGTAAATGCAACCTTGTATTCAGTACTGAATCTATGGTATCTCTACTTCCGGTTTCCGCTGGCATCGACTTGCTAAAGAAGAGCCTAGCTAGATTGTCTAACCTCGCGCTAACCAGCGGCGATTTCTCCGAGTGCTCGGATTGATCTGAGTTATCTTGCTCCGAGCTCGCCGACCGATTGCTGCAAATAGAAGGGTACACAATGGTGGTTGCGGTGGGTGTTTTTTGGTGGGTTTTTGGTATTGGTTTTGGTTTTTGGATTTTTGGCAAAAAGAAAACATGAACGAACAAAATCAGCGATAAGTGTGTGTGTTCTTTTCCATTGTCGGTCTGTCAAAGAAGCTTCACTGAATCGAACCGAAAACGTGTTACAAACTAAAGGTATAACTCGAGGAACCTGTGCACTGTGCTAGGTGTTGTTCGCCCACACATTGCAAAAGTCCTATATACACACACTGACGGGCGTATATATACTTATCGGATCGGATCGGGTACTCACCTACTATAGATCTGGCGCCGATTGGCGGCTGTCAGGGCCGAGACATCGAACTCGATCGCCGAGTTGGAGCGTTTCAGGCCGTTCGCCTTGTGCAGCTTCTTCATAATGTGCTTCACTTTCCTATCGGTTTGGTTATCGATAATGGACATCATATCGGTTGCATTTCGAATTAAGAAACAAAACACACACACATTGGCAGTCATACAAAACTCACGACTTAATTATTGATCTTTACGTTAAAGTGTTGGAAAAGCATTGGCTGTGAATTCTGGATTTTAATATATCAAAATCATCGAACATTTATGGAATCTCGAAGTAATCGATAGCTAAATTTATGAGTAATTTGGTTCTTATAAATAACTTGGTTAATATAGAATAAAAATTAGAAAAGTTTGTTAATGCATTCAAATTATTTGCTAAAATATTTAATCTACGGTTAATGAAACAAATATAAATTTGTAAAATTATATATGACTTTGAAATAAGTTTTTCGAATTGGAAAAAACAATTTGGAGTTTGTGAATTTATGGTTTATCTAAAATAAAATAAAGAACATTTATTTTCATTTTTAAATTTTATAATACTTTTTCCTTTGCGTTTACCTAAATGATTTTAAAATTTTGAATTTAACTTTGTTTTAAAAATATCAATCCAATAATCCGGTAACTTTCTTATTTCGCTTTGCTTTTCCAACCTATTTCCCAAGCAATTTTGAGCTCGAGTTTCTCCATTTCCAAGGGATCGATCACTCACTTTTCGGGCACTGGCGGCCGGACGAAGGGGTCGTGTCCTGTGACGGCACTGGCCCTGTTGTCGATCCGCTGCTGCTGGGCGGCCTTGTTGAACTTGAACATGGTGAAGGACTTCTTGGCGCTGGCCACCTCGCACACGCGCACAATGATCTTCCGGCTGCTCTTGAAGACCGTGTTCAGGGTCTTGTAGACGAGGATTGAGACGGACTTGGAGGCGTGCGGATTGTGATTGTGGCTGTTGTGATGCTGCGAGGGCGGGGGATTTGGCAGGGACTGCTGCTGCTTCAGTTGATGCACTGGAGCATGCGGCGTCGTCGACGCCGAGGATTGTGATCGGGTGATGACTTTACTATCCCTCTGGAGATGATCCCGTTCGCGCTGATCCCGCTGATCCCGGTGGCAGCTGATGATGAGCTCCGGCTCCGGATGCGGCGCTGCCGGATCGCTGACCTCGCTGGATGTGTCCTGTGGGAGTGTATTTGTTGTTGTTGTTTTTTTCGTTTTTTTTTCGGGTTTTATTTTCGAACAAAAGTTGAGTAGTGGCCACAAGGAAATGGAAAGAAGTATGCGGTAAAGACGTTTAAGAAATATATTAATCCAGAAACGAGGTATTAGCGCAGCAACAAAATGAAAAAAAAAAACGAGAACTGACAGAAGCGCTTCGTGGATAGTAAATTGGGTAAATCATAAGCTATAAAAGCTATATATCTATCACCCCGGCAGTTGCACTTGCTCAACAATCGTTCAAGGAGTGTAAATCAACTGAGGTTTAATTATTGCTGTAAAAGACAATCACAAAAGCATTTTGATAAAGAACTTTGCCAAGTTCTTTGGTTGTCATTGTGGTTGGTGGTTCTGTGAAACGGAAGCGGAAATGTTAAGGAAAAGGATAATCAAATGAGGGATAAAACATGCTTTCGGTCATACGCCAATTTTTCAATTCAACTAAACTAATTTGCAGCCAATTTGTATAGAAGCGTAATCTAGGAAATTTGCATAATAAAATTGTGTGAAATTCAAACGAAAAAAATTCAACTAATTTCAGCGTGTCTGGAGTGTTGAAATTTTGCAGCCAATTGTTGTTTTTGGAAAATCATAAATCTTATTGCTTTTGAAACAGTTGTGGGTGTTGTTGTTTTTTTTTTTTTTTAGCTTTGCTCTGGTGATTTGATTTGCTCTCAATTTGCTGACTAATTTGCTCCGCTCGGTAACTTGACTTGCTGATGCAACGAAAGCAAATTTACCTACCGATCGCGATCGCCTAGGCAAAGTTCGCTACAGTCCAAACTGGCACGACACCTAAATCCGAGGTTCGATGGTTACAGAAATTTAGTTACACAATTCGATTCTTCAGTTTTTGCGAGGGTTAATGGTGGTGGGGGTAGACAGTTGATGAATTGTGATGCTGGCAATATCAACATGACCCCAGTTGGCTTATATCTACATAATTTATTAGATTTTCCGGCATTTTCAATTGAAATTAGCCAGATGGTCAATCGATAAGCGTTTGATATTTGTCTGATTTTCGCTGTGAAAATTTCCACCAATTGAAATAATTTTTCGAAACAATTTTCCCGCCCCGCCTTTTTTATATGCGCTATTTCTGTTGCTTATATATACAGGGTTTTCTTTTATGTATTATATAGTATAAAAATTAGAAATTGTACTTCAATGATAACCTCTAAAAGGTACTCCAATATCTGTTCTATTTAAGTAACTATATCCTTGACATTTTATGCGATTATTGTTTTTAGATAAGCTCATTTTGAATTTTTCTGTAAAAATTCAGAATTTTAATAATATAAAACATACTGTGAAGAAGTCAGACATTTCTGAACAAGACGTTTTATTCTTAAATATGTTATTAGTTTACTTTTAATTGTTTCCCGGAAATAATTACCACAATTTAAATGGATTAATGTGACTTCTTACTACTTTATAATTTAAAACATACAGAAGAGATAATTATTTAAGTGTTGAATTTATGTTAAACATAAAACGGACATTTTTTCCAAGTGGCAACTGTGTCGCATGTGCCTAAGACCATTAATTATACTTGTAGGTATAAGTCGCACTGTTTTCCACTGTCCATTTTGCTTTTAGCCGGAACAGCAATTAAACCATCTAACGGAGGCATGATAGATCAGATTTCCATTTGATGTCCCGCCACACTTGGCTCCCCTATTGTTGCTGGCTTCGCTAGTTCTTTAATTAAAAAGTACACGCCCCTTCAACATGCGAAACTTTTGAAGTTATTTTACCGAAAGCAAACGCGTTGCAGTTCAACGAATGTCCTTCACACGGTGAAAAGTAAACCACAGGCACGGCTAGCACAATAAAAACAAGCACTACATACACACACACAATTTCGCAGCGGCGGCGGAACAATGGAAAGGACTTTAATAGACGCTTAAATAAATCATACGCCCCGTGTGCCGCGCACATCTCCCCTCCACTGATGTGTGTGTGTGTGTGTGTGTAAGAGCTGCGTGACATTGAGCTCTATATAGAGTGTATAAACCAGGCAACATTTTTTGCACGTGTTCGCCGCACATTCACCCTCTCATCCCCCCCTGCCCGCTTCCCATTTGTCTAATTGTCTAATTCTAATTTTAAATTGTGTTTTTTAGTTGCTGTTGTTGCATGCGCCTTGTAGGTTGATTTAATCGTATTTGTTCTCCCTACCAAAGCCCCCCTACAGCCGCCCTCGGGCCATTTATCTAATCAGGGACAGCACACAAATGCTCAAAGTTCGTTTCTGCCTTTTACTTTCAAGACACTTTATTGATTTTCCTTTTGGGAGCGGTGTAAGTGGGTCCGCTTTTTATTTTCTTTTGGCTTTCAGGTGTGCAGCAAAAGAAACCCCATCCCGAGCCTCCCACCACCTGTCCGGGTGTCAAATTCATATTCATATTCACATTCACAATCACGATATGCGAGTCGAGCTCTGGCTTATTCTCCACTTTGATTATTGCATTATCCTGTCCGTCACTAGCTTGTTCAGTTCAGCAAATTAAATTGTCAATTTCGGTAAATGGCCAAAGAGAACGCGATGTGGGCACAAGCGGACGGGACCCTATATTACTTGTAACGTGTTCGACTGGAAACAGATGTCATTAATCAATATCGTAGTGCTCTACGTCTGCGACTTAACGGGGGCTTAGTTCGCTGTTCCAGACATTAATTCTCAGCACTTTAATTAAATCGCTATCGGTAAGAGCTTTGCGGCAAGATATTACTCATGCTGAGAGTTAAAAATAGGCAGGAAATGTCTCCATGCCCTTAGTCAATTACTAATTGTTTTGGTTGGAATTAGGTGGGTTTTGCAACGAATTATTTTTATTTTGTGTCCGGGTTTTTGGAACTTCTGACACAGTAAACTCATAAAACTAAACAAATTGCTTTGTTTCTTTGAAATATTTTTCATATTCGTATATTGTCTTAAGACTCGCTTTAATCTTCATTTTTCGCGATTTAACGCCCAAGAAATACTCTCAAAACAAGAACATAATTTTTGCCATTATATGCCACCCAGCTCATTTAATGTTCCACCGCAAATTGCTGCGACCGAAATAGGATTGCACATTAAAAATTATGATGATGATGATGATGGAGAGATGATGAGCGGACAGAGCTGAGCTCCCGAGCGAGCAGCACCTGCTTTTGACGATTTGTCGGGGAGTTTTCCGCCCCGCACTAGACCAGAAGCACTTTCCACGACCACCTCGGCTTCATAATGGATGCACTCATTGTTGATTGGGTCAGACGGATTTTAATTAATAATTAAATAGTTTCGGGTATGTCACAAAGTTGGCAAAGAGTTGACTTTCCGGTGTCACAGAGTGCCGCGTGTGCCATGTAATGGATTAGAAATTTTCGGAGCATCCAAAATTAACTTTTCCAAGTTACAACAAGTTCTCAAAGTTTTACACCCGCTGACGCGACGAAACGTTTGCAGCCGAATAAATTACTAGAATATTTAAGCCATGAAAATGCGGCCAACACGGTTCACGGGTCGTCCGTTAATGAAGGTGCGATTCGAATATCGTTTCGTTTGGGGCGAAAACTATGAAATTCTTCATTCCAGTCGGACCGAGGTGTGTTTTTCAGGTATTACTCGTATATAAGGCCACGTCGGTATGTATAACTTGGCCCACAATGTTTGCGTGCCCATATCGCCTCTTGTTTGCGGCTGTATTTGTGGTCGACTCGTCGACTGGCCCCCACTCGGTCCCTATTTCTTGTTGTCTGTCCCGCTTTGGTCTGTGCGTTTTCCCCCTTCTAACTGGATTATAAAAATTGATTTTTAATTTTTATGACAATTTCCAACTGACTCACGACGAGAGCCGTTCGCCGTTCGCCGTTTGCCGTTCTCCGTTCGCTGTTCGTCGTTCGCTTGGCATTCGCCAGGAATGTCGGCTATGTATTCAGTCCACTATTATTTGCACTTCCTTGGCCAACCGAAGCTGCTAACCAATCCCCGCTTGAACTTGGCATGCCAGTCTGTTTGGCTAACAATGTATGGATAATTTAACCGTGGGCTGAAAATTACAGTCGCCAGGCCCCAGGGGGGCAAGGTCAAGTTCAGTTGGTTTTGTGGTAACAAAGAACAAATTAATGAGTATTACAAATTAGTCTGTTAACGGATAATAACAGAAATAGGATTTTTAATAAATTGGAATGATTTATAAAATAAGACTCTTCTAGATCTAATTAATGCCTCTGACTTTCAATAAGCTTCAGAACTATAGATCGCATAGTTCTCTAAAATAAGTTAATTTTATTTTACTTTGCAAATATATTTAAATGTTTCTTTATTTTTAATAAACAGAATAAATTTACCTATGTATTGACTTGAGCTTTAAAGTAAATTAACCCTTTAATTTCCCGCTTTTCCCCACTGTGCCATGTCCGCCATTAAAATGGTGTGTGGTGTGTGTTTGCGGCACTTCGTGACACATTAATCATGACCCGCTCAACGACTGTTTACCTTCGTTCTGACCAGCACTATGTAGCTCCACTTCCACACCCACACCCACACACATACATACCCACACACCTAATGGCACACTCCCACTCCGGTTTCCATTACTCCCAGGACATTCGACAGTATGCAAATATTACAGTTTGTTTGCTTGCGGGTTTGCCTTTGATCGCTCCATATGGAATTTGGAAAACTTTTTACGCGCTGGCCTCGCGTGAAGCCAGAATGAAAATAGAGGAAAAGCGAGGGCAGGCAGAATGAAATTGGAAATGGAAGCCGCTCGGCGCGGTCAGTTGTCCTTTTAGTGCGTGCGTTCCTTAATATTATATATTATATACCAAACAGTTAATCTTCCATAACTTGAAAGTCTGAATGGCTAAGTAATGGTAATTACTAAAATCCGCTTACTGATATTACCAACAGATTTTTAGCATTAAATAAGCAGGGAGTTTTAAATAAAATAATATCGATTTTCATATACAAAACTAATTATTTGTTCTCTTTATGTAAAATAAGGATTAGGATTTCAGCTAAAGCTTGAAGCTTGAAAGAGTAAATGTATTTAACTATAAATTATTAATTATAAATTAATATAAATATTTCTTTTCACACTCTCCAAATTAATGTTAGTCTTAATGACGTCCCACTGTATGTTTTTTCGCATATATTTCTCACTGTCTGTCCGGACGGGCTGGCGCCAACAATCGTAATGGATCCCCGGAATAGGAGTGGAATAAGGATAGCCCCACTGGTCACCGCCCTTTAAAAGGCTGAAAGTCAACTGCGTCACTGTTGAGGGAGAAAAAGCCTGGCCCCATTTTCGCCACTTTGTGGTAAGTAGATGAAGAGGCCCGGGCTTTGGCCAGGCCCATTTCCAGTGACCTTGCATCATTAAGTTAATTGCTCAAACAGTCGTCGGTCCGTCCAATTGCCGGGCTGAATTATTCAGTTGTTCTGCTCGGCCAACTGGCAGTTTTGCGTCTTTTCTAATGTCACCACAGGCTCATAGAGCTGCACTGGAAAAGCCAACCCAATAGCCGCCCGCAGGGGGCTGGTGAAAATCCCCACGTGCATTCGCTGTGGTCGTTGGCCCGTTCACGTTGTTCCAGCTATTTTGTTTCTCTTATTTTTCGAGAAACGTCACGTGTCACGGGGCTTATTCCCCCGACAATTTAACAAATATTTCAAAAAACAAAACGGCGAGATACAGATAGGAATACATTCGAATTCGCAGCGTGTTCTCTCCAGACTAATTGGATTGAATAGTTTTCCTGCTGCGCTTTTGTCCACGCGGATTGCAGCAGACAGTTTTGGTATATATATAGATATAGTATAGTTGTATTCATATCCGAGAATTCAAAGAGGGAAATTGGGTACAGACTAGCCTCGGTTTCAATACATACCTGCATCGTCTTATCCAGTATGAGATGACAACAATTCCACCCAATATCAAACCTCCTAAGGCACACCAAAAAAGGGTCTGAAAAATATATAAATTGTAAAATTGTATTAGGGATATATGGAATAATTTAAAGATTACTTAAACAGAATAATTTGCTGCCTAGAAATCAGTAATAAAAGATTACAAGCCAATATTATGCTAAAAAATTGTGTAATGATCTAAAACTATATGGTTCTATATTTTTTTCCAAGAACACTCTTTTATTTATCTATAAATACATTAATTAAATTAAATTCTTCGAGTGTTATAATTAAATAAATATTTGTATTTACATTTAGCCAACCCGAAAGTAATAAATTATTTCTTATCAGCTGACCTTTTAATAATCGTTTCTCATCGCCGGAAAAAAGGTCTTTGCCCTACCCCCTCAGAAGTTCCCTAATTTGGCTTTCCATAAGTAAAGTTCACTGAGCAACTTGACATCTTTGTTGGCCTTTCTTTTTAGCCAAGTTAAAGGTTCATTAGATTTTGCTACTCCCCCGGACCAGGCCACGTCCGCTTGGACTTTTTAATCAAATTGTGTATTTCTGTTTTCACGCTTCGCGGCGAAGGAGGTTACAAATCATTTGCGAGAGGGAATCTTTTCAATTTTATGGCCAGACGGACAAGTCAGACCCAGATTCGCAATCAGATCCGGAGGCGGATCATCAATTTTGCAGCCAGAAATGTCAATTGCAGTTGGCATTTCGGGTCAGAGACGAGGCCAAAGAATGTCAATCCGGAGACAAGGCGATAGAAATCAGATTCCTCTCGTGTGGGAATCTGTCGATTCATTGTGGCGAAGGGGGGCCGGATGCCCCGAATGATTTATTGACTATATGTCTGGATAGATCATGAAATATGCATCACCAGGAATCCTGAATCTGGAGCGGAGGAGGTGGAACGGCAGCTGGAACAAGACATCTTTATCTAAGTTGGTCAATTAAATAAATTGCCTTCGAGTTGAGTTTAAACTCTTTCAATTGAAAGAAGAAGTTGAAGAGCATTTTATAGCAAGTTACTGAGGCTTAGAAGGATTATTCGTTTAATTTAACATAACATTTTGTTATTATATCTACACATTTCTGGCCAAAGCTTTGTGATGTTGTGGTTAGATATAGGATAAAACTAAGTGCCTAAGTTGGTCAATTAAATAAATTGTTATCGGCCTAGTTTTAAGCCTTTCAATTTAGTTGAAAGATTTGGAAGATGGGGGAAATAGTCGCACAGTCTCCGCCAATTGTGTAATTTTCCGAACAATTTTGAAGCAATAAAATTCTATTGCCAGGACACACACTCGAAGGCAGCCATTGTCTCCGGCTCTCGGGCTCATCCTGCCTCCGATGGAACTTCCTGGCCGACTGGCATCCTGCCAATCCACAGACAATGCCACATCAGCCCCATTTTTTGAGCACTTTTCCTCATGCTCCACTATTTTCATTTTGGCAACGACTTCGACTTTTTGGCCTAACATTTTTATGCCCCGATAATTGCAGCCACAAGGAGTTGTCAAGTTGTGAAAATTATAATAAAATACTAGAGAGTTCAAGGTCCCGGGCCAAAGGCAAACGATACTCACAATCCAGTAGTGCGTTTCAGTATGTCTGCTTGGATTCAATTGCATCGCACGTTCCTTTCATCTAAGGGCACGTCACAGATGGTTTGCTGCAATGGAAAGACAAGATACTGAGTTAAATTAGGACTTATCCGGGCGATGATGCTCGAGCTAACAAAGTATCAGCTTGGCAAGTTTCTGCAGAGCATCAAGCGGAAATATTGTTTACATACTCGTATCTCAAACTTAATCCGGCTCGGAGTTAGTTGCAAAAACGGATTGGCTTAGAGAAGATGTTAAAATGTTGATACACAAAGAACAACCTACACAATATTGATAATTTTTTATATGTTTTTGTTTGTTTAGAATAGAATAAGCCATTAAGGATAGAATCATTATTTTAAGCTGCTTTATTTCTATATACATAAGCAATATAAACTAAATATTTAGAGTATGTAGATCCCAAAGTAGTTAAGTTAATAGTTTTCTTTAAGTGTTGCTAAAGGAAGTGGGCCAAAGTCAAAAAGAAAAAGAAATCTTTCGAGGCCAACTTGCAGAGACACGCCATCAATGCTCTTGGCCAAAATCTTACTGACTACTTTCGCCTGTTTTGATTAACCCAGCCTGCGCCCACGTCTTCGATGCCTGATAATCGACCGTTTCCCAAAGTTCTGTTCCTGTAATTACACATTTATTGATTTGTTCTCGTCCCGAATATAATTGCCAAAATAGCCAACAATACCGCCCACCCATGGATTGAGGGAACTCAGCTGAGCCAACAGCGAACGCGATTAGCTCAGCTCATCGAATTTTAAGGGCACTTTGTCCAGATTGGAGCAGGATTGCGCGGGGAGTGGGTCTCCATCCAAGTTTCGGAGCTCATTGCGTTTGATTTACGAGGACTTGTTCAATGGAGCGTTCTCAATGTCTTAGTGGACGCGGCGCCGCCTTCGCAATTATCATCATCGAGGGTCCGAAAATATGAAGGGCGAAAGGAAGACATCTTTGGCTTAAATGCTTTTGCTTACTTTTGGCATTTCCTCGGGACGTTGTTGTAGGGTAGATGTCGGTGGTAATGGCAAATGGCAAATGGCAAACTGTTGATTTCTCCGCTCTCCCACCCCAACCCCCGGGAATTGTCAGTCATGTTCCACGGGCACGCGTCTGAACTTTGAACTTTTCGGAAAAAACAAATGTTGGCTCCAAGTACACTTTTATGGGCATATGGCACACTGTTTGACATTAATTTATGTAGGAAAAATGAAGGAGCAAGGTGAACGAAATGGCCAAGACGGCTTTTACTCAATTTTTGCAAAGAAACTTTTTAGGAAAAACTGAAAATAAATGCTTGGAACATGAGGGTAAAGTTTTCACTTTATTCTAACTGATTCAAATTGACTTAAATAAGCTGCTGTGGCTCTTAATTTATGCAAGACAATGCAAAAACTTTCCGAATTTTTCGTTATTGATGTTTAGAACTGAAGGTATGAGATTTGACAAAGTTTTCGCTAAAATTTAACTAGTTTAAAGTTTAAAGTTTATATTTTAAAATAATCCTGTATAGAAGTTCAGACCAAAGTTCAGATTTACAGATATTTGGCGACTGCTTGACATTTATTTGTTTACACAAATTGAAGGCGAAATAAATGGGGAGAAATGAAAAAACTTGTATGTATATTTTGCCAAAAAACTTTTGACCCAAAACTATAAAAGAAAACTTTCCAGGCAAAAGGGAATACAATTTTATTAAAGCTTGCTTAAATTGTACGGAAGTGTCGCTATTATTTATACGATTACAAATTATAATCTAAAGATATATAAAATGCATAAAACAAATATATTCAAGGCCCCAAATATCACAATTTCGATCCAAATGTTGAACTTGAGATATAGATCCCCACCCTCCCAACCGATAGCTGCCCTTCCACTTGTCCTGATTCACCGATTCTGTATATTTCCTGTTCGAAAAAATATGCAAATTCTCTCAACTGACTCTTGAAGTGTAATCAATGTATTTTTTTTCTTTCTTTATTTTCCTTGCAAGGCTCCAGTGGCGTTGAATTTGCATAGTGGCACTTGCGTGCATTGCATAAATGGATTTTCCACTCTCCGAAAACCGAAAACGGCAAAATTATGCAGAAATAGAAAAAGAAATGTAGTTTAAGAGGCATAGTGAGTGGAGGGAGCATTGATTTTGAGTGTAATGCGTACAAATGTTCGAGTGGCAGTGGAGGAGCCCATTCCTGTTCGAAATTGATAAAGGGAAAAGCCGATTTGCCTTGGATTGCAGTTGGCTTATAGATGATAAGGCTTAATCGGATGTTCCATAAGGTGAATGCGGAAAATGTGGAAGAGAAACAACACTTAGAATTTGGTTTTACTATCTGTTGGCAATTTTAAATAATAAAATTACATTACATTTCTTTATCAGCTTTTAAAATAGTTTTTAAATTAATATCTTATAAATATATATTTATTTATGTATCTTTAACGTATTAGGAACCCTTTTCTAGACTTCATGTTTATACAAGTTTTTTTTGGAACTAAGTAACAATTTATTTAAATTTATTTCCCTTAACAAATTTAAAACTATATATGTACATTTCTTTTAAATTGGACAGGCTCCACGTGGCGGAAAAAAGGTCGTTAAGAATGTATTTTCATTTCAATAAAACGAAATTAGTAATTAGAAATCCTCGAGGCCCAAATCAGGTAATCACGCTTGATGACAAACGATCAACGACTGCAGTCCAACATTTGCTTTTTTATTCCCCAGGCCCTGATGTCGTTTTTATGCCACACATGAATGCTGTCAACGTCCCATCAACAAACACATCGTCAAAGCACACGCCCAACTCCCTTGGTATCCAAATGTGTTGGCATATGTTATGAAATTAACGAGTTTACTTTATGCGGGCGGCATTATAAACAGGCAAACAAAAATGGCCTAATAAAATTGTCAATAATGCGACAGCCACACACGGAGCGCAAATCAAATAAGGGCATGGGCATGGAAATCGCACAGTTCGGGGAAATGGCTGACGACAAGGACATTACTCATACGCAACGTGTGCACGCTTCGACTGGAAATCAACTGCAGCTGACCAAAAATCAGTGTCACTTTCAGCGGGTTCATTTATCATCGCTTTGCCTTGGCAGCAGACAGGACAGGAATAGGGTGGAGTGGAGGTCCTAGGTCCTGGGGCAGCTGTCATGTTGAGCCAGTCAACGTGATTTGTCTCGACGCCAGTCAAATCAACTTTTTTCCCTTCTAGATGTCCCTTCCCCCTTTCGGTGAGTTCACACTGCGAGAAAAGTGTTTCTAAAATAATGTAAAAATTATCTAGAAAATAAATAAAGATCCGTGACATATATCTCCTTTTTAGAATTATTTAAAAACTTCGTCAAGTTAATATTTGTAATCTAACTTTAACAGAATCTTTACACAAAATAGAAATAAATTTGCACTAGCTTTATTTGTTATGACTTTTCTTTCGGTGCATGGAAAACCGCACCCATTTCCCATAGGGTTGAGTGTGAGGGTAAAGTGCGGTGCCAAGTGAAAAGTTTCAAGGCCCCACACTCACAGCTCCTCGACGTTGCGTGTAAACTCATAATTTGGCGGCACGGTGAAAGTTTCGCTTAGAAATTCGTTGTCGCTCAATTTGATGCGTGCAAATGGGCGTAGAGAGTGGGGCGTGGAACGCCATGCTGCTAGTATCACGATTATCGCTTGCGAAAACATTAATTAGAAGGTCATTGGCGAACAGCGCGAACTGTTTGTTAATAATATTAATTAAGCCATTACGTTCTACTTCCATTTCTGTTCAGCTGAGTGTCAATGGAACGGCATTGCGAAACGTAATTGGTACAAAATTTAATGCGACTCAGGGAGAGGTAGGGAGGAAGTTGGTAGTTTTCGGTAGAAGTAATTAAGGGCACTTAGTCTTAAGGGTGTATATTAGTTGAATTTGTTTGGGTTTTTCCATAGCAAAATGCTTCCTGTGAGCATGCCACATTTCGTTTAGTATCACGAGTGTGGTATTAGGTCACTAGCATGGTTAAAGGGGTTTGTTTTAATTAAATTTTTGGCCTATTACCATAATTATTCTTAAGTGGTCTTTTATTGATTTGATTTATCCTATCCCATGTATTTTATACCTTCGATTTAGATTCAATTTGGCCAAGATATCATATTTCCCCAAAATAATCACTGAGACTCCGGCGCTGGACAACATTTTGTGGCATTTTATGGAGCGTTTTGGTGCAGCTTAGATGGGGTGTGAAATGCTTCACATCGCATTTAGTTCTCTCGCATTAGCCATTTCTTACGGCTCATCTCTCGCATTTTCCCATTTCCGCAGATCAAGCGAATGGCAATGGCAACGGTAATGGCCAAGAAAAGCGACCCAACGGCAGGAAGGAAAAACAAAAGCAACGCATTGGGGAAACTAGATAATGTGGCAAGCAAATAAATAAACAAATCGGCCTGTGGGCCACCACCATATAGTATAGTTATACTATTGTCAGTCAGTTCCGCAGAACTCGGCGTGGAAAATGGACGCCGGCTATTCGCCCCGAAAAGTACGTGCGATTTTCTCCAGTATTTGTTTGCAAGTGTGTATCTGTGTGTGCGAGAGAGTTCATCTGCGGGAGTGTATCTATGAGTTGGCAAATTAAATTCAACAGAAACGTAATTAAAGAGAGTGAAACCTGAGCGAATTGCAAAGCAATCAAACGCGAATTCAAATCAATAAAATTGATTGCAGGCCAGAAAACAGGAGGAAGAGCGAAAATAAAAGAAAAACCAGGAAAATGCGCGAAGGCAAAAAGCTCTACTTGCACACAAAGAAAATGTTGAATGCTATTTGTCTCAATTAAATTATGTTTTATGTGCTTTATGACTTGATAAGTATTTCTTTATTCAGTGATAATTTTTAAGCGATAACTAATGAATATTTAAATGTGATTTTAAAGGCACAATTAAATTTAATAGCATAATTAAATATGTGATAATTGGGAGAAAATACATAACTTTATGTAACTGATACTCCTTTTTATTATCATTATTATCATTTTTCTTTCTTTTGTATTTCTTTGAGTGCCAAGCATCGAGAGTTTGACTTTAAGCAGGTGGCCAGTGCCACAAAATTGACCCCACGTCGAGCTTGAAATGCGTTTTTAATGTTCCGGCTACGTGGTAATGACAAAGAGTCACCATCTGCGGATGTGGGTTCCGCACCCGGACTCCATGGCCATGTTTGGCCGCCTCCGCTTCGCTCCAATCTCACCTTTCACCCCCCACACAAAACCGGATGTAATAAAAGCGAACGAAGACGGACATGCAACGGAAGTGCAGAAACACCGCCGCCACGCGGCGCCCTTGCCCGAATCGGATGCCTCGTAAATTCGGATGGTTTCTGTTATTTACGGTCAGTTTGATTGCACAACAATGTGTTTATGTGGAAGGTGACATTTGTAATTGCCAAGGAGCCCCGAGGAAGCCAGAAAGTCAAGCCCGACGACAGTCGAACAGAGCCATAATAAACGTTGACGGTGGCTAAAACTGCATAGTTGGAGGTTGCCGTTGAAGGGACTAACCATAAATCGCGATTTCTATCTACAAAAAAAGGTTTTTTTGAATGAGTTTTAGCGGGTTAAAGGTCACCAGGGTAAAATACTAACTTCTTGAAAAAGGAGGGTTTAATAAAATCCTGAAAGTTCCTAAATATATATTAGTTTTAGTTTTAAAATCGAATCCTTAAATTCTCTCTTTCTTCAGAGCAGATAAGAAAATATTCATAAATACGTTTAAATATATTATAACTGATAATAATGATTTACGATATGCATAAAAAGTGTTAGAAACTCGATGCATTTCTGGTAAATTTTGTGGCAAAGTTTTGATGACATTAAATTATTCATGAAACGAAATATGCCCGCAAAAATAAATCATAATCCTATCGAGGAATTTCAAATTAAATGTCATAATTCCATTTTATTTTCAGTTCATAACCGAATTTATTAGAAATATTTATTTCCATTGTCCGCTTTTATCTTGCTCGCTGGCTTAAATAAATATTATTCATATGCGAAAATCGTCAGCCACAGGCGTCGAACGTGGAATCGAAACTGAGCAAACAAAAGTGTTGATCGAATTTATTTTTATTAAAATGTCATCCCAGCAGACACCGCCCAGCAGGCCCCGAAAAAAGCCCCCAAAATCCCCAAACAATCGGGACTGTGAATGTGAGAGTCCTGGCAGTTGCCTGTTGGCTGCCATGTCCTTGTTGACGCTCTGTTTGTTTTCTTCACGCCGCCGTCTTCGTTGGCTCCTTCCGTAATTTTTTCTCCCTTCTTTCTTACTGTTTTTTTTTTTATTTTTTGTTTTTTTGTGCCAAGGAAAATTGAATTCAGCAGAAATCTCTTTGAGTTGCTCACACGTTTTTATTATTTTATGGGACAAACAGAGAAGCCTTCCCTTTCCGCGCCTTCTGTTCTCTGTTATTTTCCGTCAAAATTGAAAAGTTCGCGGTGGAACCTCGTCGGCTGCGACGTAAAAAGTAAGAAATAAGTTTATAGTGCCAAGAAGGATTTCAGCGATTTGTGGTTCTGTTTGGTTGTCTGGAAAATGTTTTCACCACTCCGATTTGCATGCAAATATTGTCCAAGGACATCTGCGCTTGGCCACCAACCCCGCTCTCCGAAACATTCCAGCCCTGACACACATTTTGGCCAAGAAAGAACGGAAGTGCCACCAAAATGCTGCTGAAACGCTTTCGGTTCCAGTTTCGGTTACGCTGCCGGTAAAGAGATTAATTAACCAATTCCGGCTGCCAGTCGGCACATTTCCTTTTCTCTCGCAGTTAATTAGCGCATACTCGAGGGGGAGGCGGGAAATGGGTGTAATTTCCCTGGGAAATCATCGCACTAAGTGCTGACGTCATTGACATATGCCCCAAGTCCCCAAGATAGCGAAAAGGAGAGCCCGGCCAGCAGACAATGCCTCAATTAATCCCCATAATGGTCGAAAACCGCAGCGAACAGCGAACCAACTTTGATCATTGGGCCGACAACGTCAGGCAAGTCAGTCAGTCGGCCAGTCAGTGAGAAGATGTTGACAGTTGTCAGCAGTGTCCCTTTGTTTTTGCGGCAATCCGCCGAACAAATTGCTCTGGAACACTGCGGAGAATTATTACTGCCAATGGGATAATTGTTAGCTGACTGCTGCGGACCGTCTGGTCTGACTGATGATATGCAAAATGGGCTCGAATCAACGTCAGAGCTGCCATAAATCAACACATGGATTTTAAGATTGACCTGAAAGTTGAAGGATGCGGATTGGGATTGAAATATACCATATTTTTTAATTACTTGGCTGGGAAATTCCTTTAAATAAGTGATTTCATTGGAATGAATCTAAATAAATGCAACGTATCTGTGCGTAAACTCTTAAATTAATAAAAATATCTGTAAACTTTTTTACAAGATGTTTGGATAGGAAGAAAATTATAGTTTATATGCAATTTCCATGTGGATTCTTAAGACAATATTTGTGTAGAAGTTTACGTTTTCCTGTAAACTTTAAAAGCTGACCATAACAATTGTTTTTATGTGCTCGTTAAATTGCGATAATTCTTGGCAATAAAACTATTGTGTGTGTCGGATTTTCACGATCAATAATTTATGTTTACCGTACCAATTCAGTATTTATATGGCACAAGAACCACCTATAATAATATTAACAGTCAATGAAAACTTTCAAATCAGATTCAGGCAATTCGAAACCTTTTTCTCGAATGTTGACCCACATAAAAACTGGGTAACCACGTTCAGCTAGTTCATTTTAATGCCGCACACATTTATAATCTCTTAAATAGCTGCCAGTAGGGATAGTGTAGAGAGTGGCAGGGAAACTTTGCAGATTGCCTTGCGGATAGTCAACAATTATGAGGCTTTAATGCCCTGGAACTACTGTTAACTACTTAGCACTGTTTGCCGGCAGTTAATTACTGTGCTGTGCGCCAGTGTTGTCAATTACTTTGATTGACATCTGATTAAAATCTATTCATGTATTATGCATTCAATTTGTGGTGGGATAAGCACCCGAAGCCCTATGCATAAATCGCTTCACAATGGTCACACGTGCAGTGTGTTTATCTCCTCCCCTCTCTCAGAGAAGTAGGCACTGAAAAAAAAGTAAACTAAACTAGGTTACTCCATAAGCATAGTAATCAATCGATAACATATTTAAACATATTTATTTATTCAATGCAAAGGGAAATGTAAATTTAAAATGGTTTTATGAACCTTTAATAATTATTTCCTTCAACTTAGAGAGAAAATACATAGTAGATAGGTGTGCCAAAGATATCCTTTAAAACACCAGTGTAGTGTGCGGTATTTGTGCCACTTTTTTCCAAGTGCAAGTGATTTGCGTGCCTGAAACGTATCCAATTAATAAGGAGACCAGCCAGGCGCACACACGCAGATACACGTCTGTGCATAAATGATTAATGATTGGTCCTGGCTCTGTCCCTTCTATTGGCAAACGATGCGCAAAGGACCGTTTACGGCGGACGCCCGACTGCTGTCCACGCTGCTTTTGCATAATTAAATTACCCTCGATTTCCCCGACATTTTCCCCCATTACTCTTTGTCTAGTCCCGGTGGCTGTCACTCAGTTTGGTCGCTTTGCTTGTCCACAGGAATTATCCTGACCCCTGGTACTTGGTCCTTTTTTTTTTTGTTGGCTGCGGTTTTCCTTCGTTTTTTTTTCTATGCCCGGCTATCACTTTTCAATAACGGCAACTTAGTGGCTATTTGAGATTCCGCAATGACTCAATGAAGGAAAGTCGGTTTATCTTCGATGCGAAGCTGAAAATGTTAAGTCAACTGTGTGGCAAAGTCCTGCGAGAGAGTCAGTCAATCCCATCGGAAATCGCCTGCTAAATTCCATTCGAGCAGCCACTGTGTGTTTATATAGTCTCAGCTTGCTCGCTGTGCAAACTTCTCATTCTCAATCGATTAAACAGTTGAGCTCTTGCATACGAAATGTATCTTGAGTGGCACATAGCTTTAATTAAACTACAAACTAAAGAAGAGAATAGGTAGTAGAGAAATTTGAAACTTTTGGCCAGACATTTGACTGCAGGCAGGAACACCTGCTAATCCAATGCAGTTCAGAGGCCAATTCCGGTCCCCTTTCGCTCTGCTAGTTCGAGGTTTATGCAAATGGATGTCCTCTCTCGTTGACTTGAGCCGTCCCCAAGCGGTGTTCCAGTTTCCATTATCTCTGCTGGATAAGTAATTATGCCAGAAATTACAATAAACTTGCATTCGCACACAAATTCATTTGCATACCCCCACTGGGAGGGTCTTTGGTCATAACATGCGACCACAATTTGACATTTTACTTATTGAGAGAGCATTGTGTGGTCTCCTTTCTGCACTGCGCGAAATCGTTTTCAATCTCCAGGAAAATCGAACATGCTGTAACAATGTCTTTACGGATACGTACAGCCTTTGCTTGCAAGCAACATTAATAAATTATTTAGGGATAACATATCAAAGAAGCTCCTCATAATTCTGCCTTTATTTTCTGCAGTGTTTGTGGGTGTGACCTGAATACCCCTATAGGTGGGTGTGGTCTCGTCCTGGTGCATGCTAAGCTGCGGTTTGCGGTCCAATTTATACTTCAAGCGGGTCCACAAGTGAAAGGCCCCCTTTGGCATCGTCTTTGTGTGCCATATCCGGTTGCCTTTATGATTTCACTAAAAACTTGGTTCAATCCCAAACGAAATAGTGAAGTGTCCTCTGAGAGCAGGCCCCGAACTCGAACTGTTGACCATTTTAATTATGATTGCCAGCGTGCGAATCCCGGTTAAGCCGAAAACAAACGACAAACGATGATTGACCGAAGGAGGCCAAGGAGATGGCAGGAACGGGAGGACTAGCCAAAGAGGACACCGCAAGAGCCATTTGAGTCCATTAGCTGTTAAGCCAATGACAGGACAACATGGCCAGGACCAACAAAAGCAACAGAGGCCGCAGCACATCGTAATAATGTCGTCAAAATGCGGCTCACCTGCTAAACACAGCCGCTACACGCAGAGAAACATGCAGAGGGAAGTAAAATGGATAATATTTTAAGATATCTGAATAAATCCGATGAGAGAAAAAGTTACTTACTAGGCCATCCAAGTCTAATAGCTTCCAGCAAAAAGCTGTTTCCTAATTAATCATAGCTGTTCATTAAAGTTAAAATATAAGCTGCTTAGTGAAAGATCCTGCACATCCTGTGTATACCGATTGCGGCGGTGTACTCCCTTACTTTTCCCACCCACCGAGCACAGCCTGAAAAGTTGCCACCTGCAGCGGCAACTGTTGAAAGCTCCATGCTGAGGTTTTCTGTTTGCTTTTCCCATCACTGCTCTCTCCTCACAGTTTTTTTTTGTTTTCTTTTTTTTTTTTGTGGATTGGGGTAAAGTAGGACAAAAGAGGACTCTCACCCCTGGAAAGTTGGCCCCGGCTAGCTAATGAATAAATGAAACTGTCCCCGTGCAACAGCGAAGCGAACGAACAGGGCCTGACCGGACCGGAAATGCGCATTTCAAATGCGAGCGCTATGTTTCATTTTGCAATTAAGGCAGTGTGTTTGTATTTATGTAAGTGTGTGTATGCTGCTCGCAATTAGTCGCAATTGGCAGCAAATTTGTGCCATTTACCTGACATAACCGCTTTGGTCTCGCCTTTTTGTATTTAGGGGCTGGCAATGCGAAGCGGAAATATGATTTGTGTTTCAGTTTTGAGCAGCGGAAGCGGAAGTTGCTCGCATGTCGAACCAATATCCAAACACATACACTAGCCCTGCAAAAAAGGATTAACTTGCGTGTATTTGTGTGTATATATGCGGTTAGGCCATACAATTAAATAAATAAACATATTTGCGCACACAAATATGTATACAGTTAATTGTTTGCTTCGCTCGTTTGTTATGCAAATTGATTGTTAATTGTTAATTGAATTCTTAATTGTTCATTCGGGTAGCATAGCCAGTGGAATTCCCTATACCGTAATTATGACCCAATTTCGATTGATTTAAATAAAAATATATCCCGTTTAAGTTTGGCCTACTTGTGAGAGATTTATATTATGGAAAACAGAGATTGTTGCCTACTTTCGAGCTCAACTAGCAGCACAACTCTGTGGTTGGTTTAAAGTTCCCTCCCCGCAAAAGGGAAAACTTTATAATTAGTTTTCCTCAAATTGGGATGCAAATGAGCAGTACCTCCTACACATTTTTCGATTTCGCAGACGTTGCACATCCGCGCAACGATTTCAGGTTCACATAAATTAGAATTATATTGCCGTGTGCTGTCAATGAGTTGACACAAGAAACATTTGCATATTCCACGATTTATGATGGAAGGGAGATTGCCTTGAGGTCATAATAACTCACACAAGGGGCGGCGCTGGGGGAGAACTGTCATGTCGATGAGGACACACATGAGAGGTTCCATTCCCCATAATGCACTTGGCGGGGGCAACCTTAAGTGTACATATAAAAATAACCACATAAAAAATAGTTTACTATCGATAAACATAAGGGAAGTCAGGAAATATATATGGAGTACAAAGAATATTTATAATGGGGTGCTCTAGGCTTGGAAAATATACTTGAAATAGTTGAAAAACTCACATAACATGTAAATTTGGCAATCTTTTTATAAATAACATAAAGAAAACTGGAATTAGATAAATTTTAAAGTGTAAGTAAGAGTATTCACCAAACTGCTGGTGAAGGGGTTTATCCAGAATTTTCCTTTACCCCCGTGGCCCTCTTCTCGAAATTTCCGCTGCTTGTCAAAGTCATTTACCATCACAAGGCTGCCTCCATTTTCCCCACTTTCCACCGCATGGCTTTAACAGCCGCCACTCGAGTGAAATTCGATGCGCAGAATAAACGTTATTTAAGTTAATTTTATTGCTGGCATTTGTAAAATGTCAGGCCCCGCCCACTTGATAAGAAAGTATTTCCCCGAGCTTTCCCTGGGTGTGGGAGTGCTGTCTTTGATTTCAATTTTCTTATCGCAGATCATGTGTTATTGTCATTTGTAAAATTGGGCCAACAATAGGGCCACTTCTTCTTGTTTTTTTTGGGGTAGGCAAAGGTCAAAGCCTGACCTTTTCGCTGGGCCCCATAAATATTATGACTGGCCGAGTCGATAATCTCTTCAAAGTTTCCAGGCGCTGGCCGGACTTTTAATGAATGCCAGAGAAGCACATAAACAAAATTTCGAGAGCCACGCCCACCCACAATGCCGCCTCGCAAAAACACACAAAAACACACAAAATCCAACGCACACACTAGCGAACACGCATGGGCGAGAAAGGAGAATTTGGCCAACTTTGACCTTTTCGGAAAAGTGAAATAAACAAACAAATTGAAAGCAACACACAAAACACAGCCCAACGCCAAATGGTGGGCGGAGTGAGCGACGGGGCGTGGCCAACATGGCAGGATGAACTAATTCGCTGGCTCTCCAAAAAAAAGGGGGGCTCTAAATAAACATTTCGGGTGGAATACAACGCATAAATCAGCGCAGGCCATATTTGGAATATATATTGTCGATACAGAAGCGCGTATGGGGAATGCAGAGGGGTTAAGCGCCGCCAGGGAGAGGGTTAAGATGGTCCATTGTCATGAGTAATGGGCGTCCTGTCAAATCAAATGCTCGGGAATCAAGATTTCCCTTCGACAAAGCAACTTCTCCGATTCCCTGCCATCACGGAAAGGGAGTAATTTTTTGTTCTTCCCTTAGCCGTCCCCGTCCCCGGCTCATTCTCATTCAATCCATGAGCTCAGTTGTCTATTTTTGGACGCAATGCCTAGGAAATCTCAGTACAAGCCAGCGACCTTTGTTGTCTTTGTCAAAACAATGCGAAATATTGTTGGGAATATTACGCATACGCAGCGATTGCCGCCTGCCGCCTGCCGTTTGGCGTTTGAGCAGAGGCGTTTGCATAATTAGCATAAATTTCGGAAATATGGTAGGCGACACTTGGGCGCACTTAAATGTTATCTCCGCCCGTAAAAGTATCGATCCAGTGGAGCGATCAAAATTAACATGAGAATCAAATCAGCAAATGAGAAAAGCGAAAGTCGCAATAGCAATCGAATAAAAATGTTTGCACAAACACAATAAAAAACAGGCAGCCAACGAAAAATACTCGCAAAACAAATCGTTTTGTGTTGGGTTAACTAAGGGAATCGGCATGCACTGAGGGAAAGCAGGACCATGGACTGAAAGGTAAACGCGGAAGACTTTAAGGCCTAAAGGATATCCTTATAGGTCAAACAAATTGAATTTCCTTACACTGGCTCCCAAACCTTTTTATTTTTTGTATTTTCCTCGCCTACAGTGTGAAGAACTTGGTTATCTTAAAGGGCAGTGACATTCACAGTGAGAAATACATTGCATTTTTATTTTTATTTATTATGAATAAACATTATTTGCAAATTAAGGTATAGATTTCTCATAAAGATGCTTTCTTTGTTAATTTAAATATTTAAAAACTCATTCAAACTATCACTTATATTTCTAAGGCATTGCTTAGATTTCCCTTTTCTCCAGTGTTCAGGAAGTGTAAGAAAAAGGCAAGCGTCTATTTTGGGCGATTTCAGCTTCCTTTTCTGTTTTGGTTTAGTGTTGTCGCCCTTTGGGCAAATACATAAAATGGGAAGGAACAAGCATTAGCTGTCTGCTGGCTCGGTCTTCCCAACATCCAAATGCTTTACGGCTATAAACCGGCCATAAACTGAGTAATGTACCGCTAAGGCAAAAGGCCTCCTTTCGCTACTGCTTCTGCTGCTGGTATTTCTGCTCTTGCAGATGTCCTTCGTTGCAATGCATTCCAATTGAGATTGTGAACGCAACGCAATGGCATTCAAAGCAAACCAAGCGCATTCCTCAAGGGTTCCGTTCAATGGATGAATAAGGATAAATGGTCGCAGGACTACACAGAATGCACAGCACTGACGATTGCCTTTTAACTGTCTCATTAGGGACAATTCCTGCAATTACCGAAAGGGTAAATGGAAAAGGAAATGGCCAAGCAGAGGACCATTGACTGTTCGCCGTCTTCATCTCTGTTACGAGCAGCAGACGGAGCGTATGCGTAATATGCGCTCATAATCATTCCCGCATGCAATCTGGATGCTGTGTGAACGAGAAATTTACTCTGAATTGCTGGCAAATTGCAATCGGAATCGAGCCAAAGTTGTGGAAAGTTCTTACAAAAAGTTGTTGAACTCCCAGCAGTCCTGCTCTCCAGTGGAAATCAACAAAGAAACTAAGGGGAAACTCTTGAATCTGTCTTAGCAAAAAATCCATTAAAGTTTCTCCGAATTTAAGATTATTTTTAGCTTCTATTCTTTATTTAAATTTCAAGTAAGATGAGTTTATCGTTCTGCTTTCTTGTTTAAATTTTAAAACTGTTATTTTTTTAGCTGAATGCAACTTTTGACTGAGGAAAATGCCGAATTTACATAAAGTATTTTCAATTTATAATTTTTACAATATTACAGATGAAAAATGATTATTATTGGCCCTTTTTAATGGCCAAAAAAACCAAGAAAAGAATGTTTCCATTTGGAGTAAACTTTACAAATTCTTAACTTGGCTTGGCAAAAACCATTGTGGCTGCCGAATAATTGCATTTAAAGCCCTTTTACTTCCAAATAGGTCATAAAGGGCCCAGCACCACCTTCCCGAGGAGCCACGGCACTCACCTGTAACCAGAAAAAGGTGAGAAGAGCTTTGAGTTGAATCTTTGGAGTTCTTTGGTCTTCTGTTCTGTGTTCGTTCTTTTAAATTTCCGCCAACGATTTGGTGACCTATTGATGGTCTTAGATCTGGGAATCAGTTAATTGACAGGCGGCCACTGCAATTTGCACTCGCGAGTGTATCTTCAAGATGCGGATGTGCCACACAGATGCAAATGTAACTCGATGATGCGATGCGATGCGGTGCGGTCAGATGCGATGCTCTCACGCGACTGAAACGGTTTCGGCGGCGTTTCTGGTGTTTGGTGTCCCTACTTCGGTATGTTTGCCGTTCGGGCTCTTCGCTGTCCGTCGGCTCTCAGTTCTCTCCCAGCTCGTCGTTGTTTTTGTCGCTCCTGGAGGGCAAACAATTTTTGTGTTTTTGTGGGACAAGCAGCAGCAGCAACAACAACAACAACAACTGAATCAAAATAAATGCCTTAAATAATTTATGGCATTTTAAATGCCAGCCGAATGCTAACCGAAAATGTAATCAAATTTGCTGGATTTTTTCCAATTTTTTCGATTCCTACACGTCTTGCTTTTGATTTAATTAATTGATATTTTCTTGTAAAATTTAAAAACTCAATTTCACTGTTAACTTCGCGACGCGCGAGAGAATCCTGAGGGCGAAGCACACACTGAGCAGGAGGATGTCCACTCCGTTGGCTGACTCGAACTGGATTGAAAAGTTGCCAGCCGCCGCTAGCCGCTATCGCCTTCTCCCAAGAAGAAATAGAGAGAGGAAAACTCGAGGAGAGCGTGTGTGTCGATAAGATTCCATTACAAGCATTTCCATTGACACCCTTTCTGCCCTTCTCACTGGCCAACGAGAGCGAGTTGGCCTGGCTCAGTCTCTTACTCTCTGGACTTCTCCAGCTGATTCCTTTTTCCAGTTGCCGCGAGTCCCATCAATTTCGGACGCTGTTTGATTTATTTATTTCCAAGAGAGTTTAATTAACTTAGATAAAATTTTAAAGACACCTTTTAAACGTTATTCTAAATTTGGAATCATATTTATAGACTTAATTAAATATATAATATATAAATAAATTAAATATATAATATATAAACCAGATGTTGTTTTACATTTATTTTTCAATGCGGTTTTTGTTGCATTTAATAATTATAAATGAATTAATTTACCTAATATTTTCATTACTTCTTCTTCTTAAGAGTAAGAAAGTCCCTCAACCTGATACTTAGTAATTTTTTATAGAGTAGCAGCAGCTTTCGCTTCCAGTACCAAAGCTTCGCGTGGCGTGGAGCGAAAGAGAATGACATATGGCAGTAGCTTTATTCCAGCCAAGCGGCTACTTGGAGCTTTTACTCAACTCACTCAATAGCATTGAAAGTGCGCTGCCTTGTTGGCCACATCTGCTCGCGTTTCATTGATGCCCAAATATAGGTCAGCAGTGTGTTCGAGGGGCTGCACCAGCGGGCGATGTGTGTGTGTGTGTGTGTGTGGGGCGGTGCATGATGCCGTTGGATACATCAGCCAAGTGAATTATCAGTGTCAGCGTTTGGAAACGATGCTCCTATCTGCGGAACATGGCAAACATTGTAAATTGTCCGCCTGACGATGATTGCTTGGCTTCACCTCGCTACTCTTGCAACTCGTAACAAATTGCTTGACATTGCGCATACGCCGCGTTATCGCCGTGGAATTTATGACGGCACACACACACCCGCCTGCTCTGTCCATGTCCATGTCCTTTGGTTGCCGCCGCCGTCTTTAATCGAATTTTTATGCGCCGCCAGCAGACGACCATAGGAAAGTGAAAAGTCTTTGCTGTCATCTTACGCCGTTTCCGTTCTCCATTTGTTTTTGCACCGAAAAAAAATGTATTTTATGTAGTTCTGGGTTCACATTCAAATATTTACTTTTTTATTGCCATATTTCATAGCATTGATTGGCTTTCCTTTCCTGGTTTTCTATTAGAAAATATTTTATAGTAATCATAAGTCTCTAAAATGTCAATTAAATAATTATTTGCAAAATATGGATAATATTGTGGAGTATAAATACATATTTTACTGACACTTCATGTTTTTATTTGTTAACTGGTTGCTCACCTTTGAAAGAGCAAATAAACAGTGAGAAAAATGCAAACAACGTGTGTGTCTCCATGCCTAACATCTGTGGGTATTTACTAAAACTATAATAACTTATATAGCAAATGGTTATAAATATATTTCTCTTGTTTTCTAAATAGAATGAAGGACGGGCTACGGCTATATAATAGGTAAATAATCATAAGCATTAATGACAGCTGGCATCAAGTGAAAAAATGGCACCACCACTGCCATTTATTTCTTGCCATGTAGCGACCCCTTTGGACCCCTTTCTAGTGTCGTCCGAAATTGGGTCAAAAGCTGAGCTCGTCCGCAATGTTGCTCCCGATAACCGCACTCGCAGAATAATCCTAATTGCGCTTTTTGTACGCGACTTTTGCCCGCTCCCCGAGCTTTAAGCATGGGTTCGTTGCATTCCGCCAAGGACTCGCCCACCAAGGACCTGGGGGCAGATGGGGATTAATACGTGCAGCTGGCAGAATTGGCAGCAACATCGTTCTCCACTCGGGAAAGTCACACCCCAGATGCCGCAGATACCCAGTCGCGTTTCCATCGGCACGTGCCATTCCGCGTCTCCCCCTTGGGCACCTGAAATTTATTACAGCCACTTGGAGCTGCTCCCGCGCTTATCACCAAACAATTTGCTAAGGCCACAATAATCTACTGCCAGCGATGACGTCGCAGCAGGGAAACAGTGCAGTCAAGGAGGGGGCCCACCACAAAATTGAGTGTCAGCCAGATAAAGGTGAACTAAAGTCATTCTGAGAGCTCAAAGCACGTTAATCGGCCAGGACAGTATTTAAATGTGTACACCGTGGCGTATGAGTCATGCACAAAGGTGACAGGCAAAATTGGCTAACAAGTTGTGGCTTTTTAAGTATATTTTGCATTGGCTTAAGGTTTTTAGTGAGATTTAAATATTTTTTTATGATATTTTGTAACGTTTTGTACAAGATAATTCCGCAAAGCGCATTATCAATGTTCAACGTGTCGTATGAGCAATAAGAGATGCCCCTTTCTACAACACTGTAATGCCTTAAATAATATTTAGATATTAAATGAGTCTTAAACTTATCGTTTGTAAATAACAAACAGAGCCGTTGCACTCAGCACGAATACAAGTTTTGTTTACTCGCTCCTATGTATTATTATCTCTTCCCCTGTCCGATGTATAAACAAACCCATTCAATTATGATTATAATGCTTAACAAATTACCGAAGTAGATGACAAGCGCTGTCGAATCGACCGATAGCCAAACGACGCTGCTTATGACGAATAGTCAACAAATGTTCAACGGTTGGACTTTGTAATCTTTATTGAAATCGAAATTAAGGGATTCGAAAATACAGCGTCGGGTAAAAGGGGCAAAAACGAACAATTACCCACAAGTTTTCTTATTGTTCGAGGAACTCATTTTTCCAGAAATTACTTTCAATTGTGCTACTTATTTCATTCATTTTAACTGCGTAATAAAGAGCTGGCTATTATTGATGATTTATGTTATTGACAAATCGAAATCAGCTAAAAAATGTGATTGTCAATCAAAGATATAAATGAATGCCAATTATAGAAACTACAAATTGATAAGCTTAAGATATTATATACAATTAATTATTATACATATAATTTTTTTTGGGAATAAAGGGTTATAAAAATATTATAAGTAATGAATTGTTCAAAGAATTCAATTAAAAATTCGAAGTGATTGTTTTAGCTCAAATGTTACTTACAAATTAAATTTTCAGGATTTAATTTATGAATTATATTCACTGGAAAAGGTTTCGCCTCAGAGTTATTCCTTCCGGAATTTATTTACAATTTAATTTGAAAATTAAACCAATAAGCAGCTTGCTCAAAATCCTCTAATCTTTGTTTAAATGTTGTTAAAAATAATCGCCCGCCAAACAGATGTTCACTTCTTTGGATTTAAGCGATAAGAAATAATTTGAAGTGTTTTAGGGTCAGATAGCATGTGATTTGCTATCACGTAAAGGTTCTTTCCCTAATTTCCAATCGGAAGAACACTCTTTAGTCACGACCCCTTACAGGCACTCTACATTGCACTATATCGGCATTAGATTGCGTTATACGTGTTCTCTGCAGACTTATGACCAATCACATGACTCATGGGCAGGGTCAGTTACGGTGGTACTCCCATGTACATTCAAATATATATAGGTTTTGTTACCGGCTCATCGCCAGATAAGCGGCGGCATAGAGAGATGTCTGTCGATACATTATACCGCTAATCATGACGTATGCAAAATGCATGAGCAGACCTTTCGCCATTGGATAGAGTTTGGCTCTGAGAGCGCCGCCATATGGAGACGACGGGGGCGATAAGAAGGGCTGCCAAAAAGCATTCAATATTTATTATCAGTTGCGATAAGAGTTGGCAATACTCGCTTCGCCACATTCGAGGGACCCATTGAGCAGAGCTCAGACGTTGGCGAGACTCCGGACCGAACGGAACTACGGAAAACTTGGATCGTTGGCGAACAGTGCGAGATACGGGAAACTGAAACGGCTGTGGCAACAGAACCGAAATCTTTGGGCAAATATTTGCCAATTAAGATACATCGACGGCGCGCGCGTGTGTCTGTAAAGTGGAGTGGAGTGAAGTGAAATTGGCTCAGACCGAAAAGAACCAGCCATGTCCGAGTTTGTGCGGCAACATGTAAGTGCTTGTGTGTGTGTGCATAGACACCAAAAAGACTTCCTGGTTGTCGTGGCAGTTTTTCCCATTTGATTCGCTCTGGTTATCAGAAAATTGCCTTGATAACCGAATCGTTTTATCACATTCCTTCGGCAATGCTCTGCTTTACGCCCATCATGGGGCTCATTTTAATTTTAAACTTGCCATCTTATCACATACACTCGCCTACACGTGTGCTAATTGGAATGTGCTAATACCCGTGATTATGGGCCCAAAGTATTTACGAGCAGGAAGCTTAGCGTCCGATTGTGTCCGTCACGAGCTTTTAAATGTCTGAAGTTTGTGGCCAAAAATAGTTAAGAATAAATTCCGGATGCTTCAATCAGGCGAGAGCTCTTAGCCCGAATGCGCCTTATCGAATGTTAAAGCCAATTAATGAATGAGCTTGGTCCGCACAGGAAAAGAGATAGGGTTAAGTCAACTCTTTTGGCATAAAGTATATGCGTCGCTTTCGTATGCCATAAAACTCAAAATGGAATTCATTGTCCTCCCTGGAAGTCGCTTTATCAGAATTCAGTCTTCCATGAATTAGTGCTGAACAAACAATTAGTCTACTAATTGGTAAAATATTTATAGATTAGTGACAGTCGTGAGTCATAGTTTATGGGGGTGATCTCATAGACGGACACATCGATTAGCCAAACTGTCCGATTGTTGATCAGTATTTATAACGAAAGGAAAGTTTTAAAATATAATTTTGCCTGGATTTTTATGGCGTGGTGTCAGTGCCAAATCGGTAATTGCTAATGGATGACATCAGCCGGTCCTTAATCTTATCTAGCCTTAGATAACCAAGGTCGTTGCAGATCGATACAGCTGAAAAAAATATAGCTAAGCTATTGGAATTAATGAGACTTTATTTAGTCTTAGATACCCTCCAACCCATGGTGACCTTTCACTTTTATTTTGCAATTATCACCTGTTCGGTTGCCGTGTCATGTAGTTTACCTCTTCGATTCCCAAAATGCCGATAAGACCTTTTTGTGTATCGGCATTCCGCCGATAAGATAACGCCTGGCAACAACTACAATTATTTGCCACAGTCGGCTACCGTTTGTTTGCATTACCCCTATTTAAATCGCCACTTCCAAGAGATTTACGTAAAATAAAATAGAAACCAAAGCAACTGGAAGCCATTAAATAATTTCTTTGCACTTCGATATCGGTTTTGGGTGTGGCAGGGCCATAAACACCTATAGATATCTTTAGGAAATTTAGGGGGGTCCCATTGCTCAATTGCTTTACAATGAAATCGAGTTCTTTGTTGGCTTGTTTTCGAGTTTTTATGTTCGATTACCTATAGAACGAATCAAAGGAAATAAGATACAACAGGTCCAAGTTCAAGAATAATTATAAGAAAATTAATTAAGTATTCCTAAAGGTCGTTGCTCCCGCACGCAATGAATGCAGACAAGACCGATAAGGTTTTGTAAAGTTTTAAGACCTTTTGTGGGTGCTGTTTATAGACTCCGGGCCCCGAGATTTATGAACTCGCCTTGTTACATTGTTACAACTCTGACTAATAAGTACATATCACGACGTTTCGTTAACAAATGTGAGATATGAGCCACAACCAGTGGCTAATGTAAACTGATACCGCACACTGTGTTAATTGGGCTAGATTGTGCTGATAATCCCATTGATGCCTTGACTCTAATCTCTGATTTATTTTTGTATTGATCGCAGGGCGAATATGTGTGGGTGAAGCCGCAAAATACCACCAGTGAGTTTGCTGTGCCTTTCGGGGCGCGAATCGTGAGGACGGAAAAAACCCAGACCCTGGTGTGCGATGATCGGAACAAGCAGTTCTGGGTGCCGGCGGGGGATGTTCTGAAGGCCATGCACATTACCTCGCAGGAGGATGTGGAGGACATGATCACACTAGGTGACCTACAGGAGTACACTATACTAAGGAACCTACAGAATCGCTATGCCAAGCAGCTGATTTATGTGAGTCATACCGAGGAGGTTCTAAAAAAGGGTTATAATTAAATAAATATCTACTCCTTTAGACCTACACGGGCTCCATGCTGGTGGCCATTAATCCTTACCAGATCCTGCCCATCTACACGAACCGCGAGATCCAGCTATATCGGAACAAGGCGCTCACCGAGCTGCCGCCCCACATTTTTGCCATCAGCGACAATGCCTTCCAGCGGCTGCAGCGACTCAAGGAAAACCAGTGCGTGGTTATCAGCGGAGAGTCGGGGGCTGGTAAGACGGAGAGCACCAAGCTGATACTGCAGTACCTGGCCGCGATCAGTGGCAAGCACTCGTGGATCGAGCAACAGATCATCGAGGCCAATCCCATCATGGAGGCCTTTGGCAATGCCAAGACCGTGCGCAACGACAACTCCTCGCGGTTCGGCAAGTACATCGAGATCAGATTCACGCCCGAGGGCGCCATCCAGGGAGCTAGAATCCAGCAGTACCTGCTGGAGAAGTCCCGCATTGTCTTCCAGAGTCGCGACGAGCGTAACTATCACATATTCTATTGCATGCTGGCGGGTCTTTCGGCGCCGGAACGGGAGCGCCTGAAGCTGCAGGAGCAGTCTCCCAGTCAGTATCATTATCTGGCGCAGGGCGGTTGCTTCACCCTGCCGGGAAAGGGTGATGCCAAGGACTTTGCCGATATTCGGGCGGCCATGAAGGTGCTGTCCTTCAGGCCGGAAGAAGTCTGGAGCATTCTTAGTCTGCTGGCCGCCATCCTGCACCTGGGCAACCTAAGATTCACGGCCACCGAGGTGGCCAATCTGGAGGCAGCCGAGATAGATGATACGCCGAATCTGCAGAGAGTGGCCCAGTTGCTGGGTGTACCCGTCGCTCCTCTCAACGCCGCCCTCACCCAGAGAACCATTTTCGTGCACGGCGAGCACGTGACTACCAGCCTGTCCAAGGAGGCCGCCTTGGAGGGACGAGATGCGTTCGTCAAGTCCCTGTACGATGGCATTTTTGTGCGCATCGTGCGGAGGATCAACGAGACGATAGACAAGCAAGTGGATCGACCTATGAACAGCATAGGCGTGTTGGACATCTTCGGCTTCGAGAACTTCGACAACAACAGCTTTGAGCAGCTGTGCATCAACTATGCGAATGAGAATCTGCAGCAGTTCTTCGTGGGGCACATCTTCAAGGTAAGAAGACAATATACGACAATATAATGTTGTATAAATTACTTAACAAAGATATTCTGCAGATGGAGCAGGACGAGTACCAGAACGAGCACATCAACTGGCAGCACATTGAGTTCCAGGACAATCAGCAGATTCTTGACTTGATTGGCATGAAGCCCATGAACCTGATGTCCCTGATCGACGAGGAGTCCAAATTTCCCAAAGGCACGGACCAGACGTTGCTAGAAAAGCTGCATGTCCAGCATGGCAATCGGTCCATCTACGTCAAGGGAAAGACCACTCAAACCTCGCTGTTTGGAATCCGTCATTATGCCGGCGTAGTCATGTACAATCCGTTGGGTTTCCTCGAAAAGAATAGGGACTCCTTCAGCGGTGATCTGAGGGCGCTGGTGCAGCGGTCTGCCAACAAATATCTGGTGGATATCTTTCCGAATGAAATGCCCATGGATACGGCCAAGAAGCAGCCGACGTTGTGCGTGAAGTTTAGGAACTCCCTGGACATGCTGATGCGCACCTTGTCGCAGGCCCATCCCTACTTCATACGCTGCATTAAGCCAAACGAATATAAGGAGCCAAAGGTAAATATCTGCAGTATAAATTATTTAAAATATTATGGAAATGACACTTATACCACCTATTTCACTTACAGAATTTTGACAAGGAGCTGTGTGTGCGGCAATTGCGTTACTCTGGCATGATGGAGACGGCCCGCATCCGACGGGCGGGCTATCCGATTCGCCACGCCTACCGTGCCTTCGTGGAGAGATACAGGCTGCTGGTGCCGCCGGTAGGTTCACTGGAGAAGTGCGACTGCCGGAAGGTGGCTCGCCAGATCTGCGAAGTTGCCCTGCCCGCCGACTCCGATCGGCAGTTTGGCAAGACCAAGCTATTCCTACGAGACGAGGACGATGCCAGTCTGGAGCTGCAGCGCTCCCAGCTGATGCTCAAGTCGATTGTGACCATACAACGTGGCATTCGGAGGGTCCTTTTCCGGCGCTATCTGAAAAGGTATCGCGAGGCCATCATCACGGTCCAGAGATACTGGCGGGGTCGCCTCCAGCGTCGTAAGTACCAGGTAATGCGACAGGGCTTCCACCGCCTGGGAGCCTGTATAGCTGCTCAGCAGCTCACCACCAAGTTCACCATGGTCCGGTGCAGAACCATCAAGCTGCAGGCGTTAAGTCGGGGCTATTTGGTGCGCCGTGACTTCCAGCAAAAGTTGCTGGAGCGACGAAAGCAGCAGCAGCTGAAGAAGGAGGAACTGCAGAAGCTGGCCAAGCAACGCGAAGCCGAGGAGCTGCTGCGGCTAAAGCAGCTGAAGGAGCAGGAGCAGCGGGATCTGGATGAGAAGCGGCTTAAGGACGAGCAGCGCCTTAAGGAGGAGCAGCGCCTTAAGGAGGAGCAGCGTCTTAAGGAGGAGCAGCGACTTAAGGAGCAGCGCCTTTTGGCCGCTGAGGCGGCAGCCCGCAATGCCCAGGCCATGGCTGCCGTTCAGCAGCCGAGGAGAGGCAGGTCCATGAAGCAAGAGGCTCCGAAGGCGCCCACACTTCAGGCCCGCATGTCCCTGCCACCACCGCCCACCAACCTGATTGCCGTCGCTCCATTGGCCACCCGGCCCGCCAGTGCCACCACCAATGGCACCTCCAGGGTGAACACCATACCCGAGAGTCCCGCCACCATCGATGTGGAGTCCTCGAAGCAGATGGTGGACGAGATGTTCCGCTTCCTCAACGACGAGCCCGACGTGAGTGGTCCCCTGGGGCCGAATGTCAAAGAGAAGTCTCTGATGTTCGAGCAGGCGCTGCTAATGCGCCGCGATGTGCCCACGAAGCTCCTATCCCGCCCGGTCAACTACTACGAAGCGGCGCCTCGGAAGATTGTTAACCAGACCCGTCTCTAGTAGCGGATCGGGCTGGGACCGGAGCTGGCCCCGAACAAACTAGACGCGTCTAGCTGTGTGGCTGAGATATTAGGGGAGCTGGGTGAACTTGCGGGGTTTTCCCCGCTCGGGTTTCCAGTAGGGAAATGGGATTGGTTCAAGTGCGTGGGGCCAGACAAAGGCCCCAATGTCCAGGCAGTACAAAGGCAATCCTCGAACAATTCTAACTAGCTTACTACATATGTATATAACTCTCACATTTCGATTAACCAAAAAAACACTAAATCAAAAAATTTATCAAAAACTAATGAATTAATAAATATTTATTTATATTTATGCTTTATATGTAAGCAACTTTAACAATATTTAGGCTTTCTATTCATAATTCTTTACATTTTGATTCTAAATTTAAACAGCAGAACGCTACAACTTGATTGATTTTGGATATATTAACCATATTATATCTCCATTTTTCCATATATTATTTTTACAAAATTCTGTGATTATAAAAAGCAGGTAAAACCCTGAGTAATCAACACTGGTTTAACTAATTACTCTTTAACATTAATGGTCACCAAGTAGAAATAGCCTAAAAATTGATGAAGAAAACTAATCTACGCATTAGGATAGATTAAAGTAGGAGGATTCGCTTTGACAACATGGACCAATCCTATTATTTTGGGGCCACTTAATTTGGCTTCAGTTAATGTACAAATCTTATGCATACGGTAAATGTCAGCTTGTATATATATATATATATATATATCTTGGCTTGTGATTGCTTTTGTTACAGTTGCCCTATTTTTAATTGTATCATATTTATTATACTCTGTAAATAAAACCCTCTAAGGCATCTATAGATATAAATGCGAATTTCATTCGTGTGTTTACTCGTCTGCGTTGGTTGTGGTTCTATGGTTCTATGGTTCCCCGATCCAGCTTTTGTGCTTTGTGTCCCGTGTGTCCAGTGAGCGTCCCGCATCAGATTTGCCCTCTGGGATTGCATTTCACCATTAAATTCGAAAACACCTCAAAATGCTTGAGTCATCAGCACGGACTTCTTGAAATTTGGACCATGGGCATGAGTAGCCCAAGTGACATACTGCTCATACTTACCAGGGTATTTTAAAGTTATCTTTTAAACAATTAATTTTACTTTATTCCATAGATAAGAGGCACCTAAAACGACTTAATATTTCCATACAAAGCTTACCTGCTTAAGGTCTTTTCAAAGTTTCCGTGCTATCTTTTATAAAAACTGATTTATTTTGTTCAATAGATAAGAGTCTTTCAAATCGACTTCAGAAATATTTTCCATATAAGTTGTACCTGCTTAAAGTACCACATATTACATTACCTTCTATTTTTGAAGTACAAGGCACAGAAAGAATGATTTTATAGTTCGTTTCCTATAGAAGTATACTTTTACCTTTTGATTAATAATCTATAGTAAATTTCCAAGATAATTGCAAAGACTATCTATTTTATATTATGTTATATCGCAAAGGCTCTTTGAGATTATTTCCGTTTAACCTCTATCAAGTTCTAAAAATGACTAAAAAACTGGAGCACTCTTTATTGATTTAAAATATCCCAAGGTTATCGCTTTATGAGGTCTTCTAGTTAGGCGATAACCCCTTTGTTTATTTATTTAATATTGGACATCTTTATAAGCTCACTAAATGAGATTATCAGGAAACAAATTTATGAGCCAATTTCCTTACCTTTGTCGGCTAGAGTTCCTTTAATAATTAATTCCAGACTCGAAAATAAGAGCCAAGATTCTTTGTACCTGATCACGAAAGTCCCCACTCCTAAATTATTTACTCCACTTAAATAAAACGAACCGCAAGGCACCACAACAATTATTTCGGTTTTATTAGTCCAATTTTGAGGAGTTCTCCTGAGCATTTCGTAGAACGCAGATCCATACCGTGTCGTCTTTAGTCAGCAACTAAGTTGGTAGAATCAAGCTCTGGGATCGGAACCCAAGAAGCGTGGTCAACACGGCTGCCTATCAGGCGGCGGCAGAAGTTTAAAACAAATACCAAATGATAAATGGAATAAAACGCGATCGTAAATAATCGCCGCAGTCCTTATCACGACGGCATATCTTCGGGTGCAGCATACCCGTACCGGAGTCCCAGTACTCGTATATATTTATAAAAGCTTACGACCTTTCGATAAGTGGCACTCAGATTACAGCTGTCGAAATAATTAATACCCCTGAATTATAAACTGAGTGCTGGGATACAGTATAAGAGAGTCTAGTTGAGTATTTTGGGGCTCCGAAGTTAGTTTACCCTGTAAATAAGCCACACGTTTTCATCTTTACCTTTTCAGGCTGTTTTGAGGAAACTTAATAGCATTTCCTCTGGCGATACCATCCGGCTGCCCAAGTCAGTTCCCAATAATATCGATACCTCCGACTTTAGCTATTTAAAGTATGCCTCAACTTACTTTTGCGGTGGCGCCACAGCGCAGCATGAGAGAAAACCTCTGAAGCAGTCCCTACTAAAGCATGAGCATCCTGTGGATGAAATGGCTTCAAAGGTGTGTTTATAAAATCTAAATTCTTGATATATATATATTGAGAATACGTTTTCGTTTAGGCCATTTGGTTGACTATACTCCGCTTCATGGGTGACTTGCCGGAGATCGCCTCATCACCTTTACTCCACACCGTGGACAACGAGAGCCTTATGATTGATCTGTCACGCTTCCTGAACACTTCCGGTTCCGCCAAGCCGCGTCTGTTTGTGCGTCAAACCTTTAAACGTCCCGTCAAGCTAGTTGGCAGTGGTCAAAGGGAAGCCGAGGAGTTCTACCAGCAATGGCTTAACCTTCCCAGCAGTCATCTGGATAAGCTGCACTTCATCATAGGTCATGGCATACTAAAAGTTAGCTTGAGGTAAGTTGCTGGAGAGTCCTCCTATTAATCCTATTTAACCGTTTTCCACTTTTCAGAGATGAAATCCTGGCCCAGATCTGCAAGCAGCTGTATTTGAACCCAAGCCGGAGCTCCTATTCTCGCGGCTGGTTACTCCTCTCACTCTGCCTCAGCTGCTTTCCGCCCAGCACCGATTTCGAGCCGCACTTGCGTAGCTTCATGAAGCAGGGAACCGCCCAGCTGCAGGCTGCTCCCTCTCTTCAGCGCTTGGAGCGAACCCTGGTGAATGGTGCCCGCTGTCAGCCGCCGTCCATGTTCGAGCTCCAAGCCATCCGGGGTCGTCATCCCCTTAAGCTGGACATACACCTCATGGACGGACAGCAGAGGAGACTGCAGGTGGACGCGGCCAGTACGGCTCAGGAGGCAGTGGAGCAACTCTGCCAGGGTCTGGGACTCACTGATATCTTTGGCTTCGGTTTGGTGATGTCTCTGCACGGGAAACTAATACCGCTAGGAGCTGGCCGGGAGCACATTCTGGACGCCATTTCTGAGTGTGAGCGCCGGCAGCTGGATGCGCCCTGGAAGCTGTACTTGCGGAAGGAAATGTTTGCCACCTGGTATGATCCCTCGCTGGACTCCAAGGCCACACAGCTGGTGTACAAACAGATACTGAATGGCCTAAGGTGTGGGGAGTATCGATGTCGCTCGGAGAAGGATATAGCCATGGTGTGTGCACTGGCCATCTTCATAGAGCATGGTCCGGGCGAAATCTCACGCTTAAGACCTTCTGAGATCACGGCCTTTGTGCCCAGCGATCTCCTGGCCCCCGGCGAACGGGCCATTGAGAACTGGAGTCGCCTGATAGCAGTCACCTACGAGAAGAGCTCGTATGTGAGGCAGGAGCAGAGAGAACTGCAGTTGGAGGCCCAAAAGAGGGCCAAGGAAGACATCTGCCTCTTTGCCCATATTTCCTGGCCGATGCGACACTCTCGGCTATTCGAGGTGAGCCGGAAAGCGGGACCCAAACTGCCCAGCGATGAACTGATGCTGGGCATCAATTCAACTGGCCTCTTCCTCATCGACGAAACAGAGCAGGTGCTGGCCTCCTGCAGTTTCGCCGAACTACTCAAGGTTAGCTTGGAGGCCAATGAGGAGTTGCACGTGCTCACCTTCCAGCAGGTCAACTTCGTGCTTCAATGCAGCATGGCCCGGGATGCCGACCAGGTGATTAACTATATGCTGGATAATCTACGCCAGCGTTCGGGCTACGGCATAGCCCTCGATAACGTTTCCAAGGAGGCTGATCAAGAGGACTGCCTTGTGCTATCCCCCGGTGACCTTGTCGAGTTCGACGCAGGGGTCACGGGTGCCCAATTAATCGCTGGCAACGCCCAAGACCTATACAGGGGCTATGCCAACGGGCAGTGGGGTCAGTTCGCAGCCGGAAACGTTCGAATAGTGGCCACGCTCACAAAGCCGAGTGAGAAATTGCAGGACATCTTCAAGGATGGCAGATTCGAAGAGCCCCCGAAGCCAATGCCCAGAGCGAATAACTCACGGCGCCGCCAACACAATATCTCTCAGCTGGCTGAGACTCAATTCAGGGAGCCCTTAGAGTAAGTTGCCGAATACTCTATGGCCCGATAATTCTTCTAACACTACATTTTCAGATCCGACAAGGCATCCCTTTCAAAGTATTCCCCGGAACCACTGAAGGCTCCTCTGCTCAAGGCCGTGGTCAAGGTGCCGCCACTCTTCCAGCAAGCCCTGGTTATTCACCATCACATTCTTAAAGTAAGATTGGAGTGCCAATGGGGGGTTTAATAGGTCTTAGTTAACCCGTTTTTTTTTACCTCTACAGTACATGGGAGACATTGCCAGGAGCAATCTGCCGGTGAACACCGACCTCATCTTCCAGCCAGCCCTGCAGCATCCGCTGCTCTGCGACGAGCTCTACTGCCAGCTGATGAAGCAGCTCAGCGACAATCCCTCCGGCGAAAGCGAAAAGCGGGGCTGGGACCTGCTCTACCTCGCCACTGGTCTGGTAGCGCCTAGTGTCCTGGTGATGAGGGAGCTCATCATCCTGCTGCGCATGCGTGCCGACGCCTTGGCCGATGCCTGTCTTAAGCGCTTGAAACGATCCCTGGCCCAGGGTCAGCGAAAACAAGCTCCGCACCTCATCGAGGTCGAGGGCATACAGCAACGATGTCTGCACATCTATCACAAGATTTATTTCCCAGACGATACCGTTGAGGCCTTTGAAATCGAGTCACATACCCGAGGAGCTGAGCTCATTACGGATATTGCCCAACGATTGGAGCTCAAGTCGCCCCTGGGTTATAGTATATTCTTGAAGACCGGCGACAAGGTGTACGCCATGCCCGAGGACGACTTTGTGTTCGACTTCATCACCCAACTGCTCTTTTGGTTGAAACAGCAGAAGACCATTCGTTCCATATCCGATGGCCACTACCAATTGCATTTCATGCGCAAGCTGTGGCTGAACAATCTCCCGGGTGAGGATCTGAATGGTGATGTGATCTTCAGCTTTCCGCAGGAGCTGCACAAATACTTGAAGGGATACTATCCAATCGATTGCGAGCAGGCCTCGCTCTTGGCAGGACTTGTATACAGTGCGGATCATGAGGTCAGTTTGCAGAGACTACCGGAAGTGCTACCTCGCTTGGTGCCGGAGGATCTAATTCCCCTGCGAACGGTGGCAGAGTGGAGACAACAGATCCTGCCCAGACTTAATCGCGACCATTTAACGGAGGATCAAGCCAAGCTTCTGTTTCTCCAAGAGCTCTCCCATTTTAGCTGCTTTGGTTCCACATTCTTCGTGGTGAAACAACAAAACGAGGACACCCTTCCCGAAACTCTCCTGATTGCCATCAACAGCTCAGGCTTTCATCTATTGGACCCCCAAACTAAGGAGATCCTTCGCAGCTATGAGTACTCCCAGCTGGGCATTTGGAGCTCAGGCAAAAACCATTTTCACATCAGGTTCGGCAACATGATCGGGGCCTCCAAGCTGCTGTGCAGCACCACCCAAGGCTACAAAATGGACGACTTACTGGCTTCCTACGTGAGGTACTTTAATGAAGAGGAGTAAACTGGTTTACCCGTCACAAATAAAGCGCAATCTTACAAGTAGCCCAGCTCCTTGGTCTGTTCAATCAGAGCCAGCATGCCGACCATCAACTCCTCGCAGTTGGGGATAATCTGCACGGGGGGCAGGATGAAGCCATAGCGTCCCTTATCACGGTACTCAATGGTGTAGGCAATCTTCTTGTCAAGTTCATTGAACACCCAGTCGACTGAAGTGCCGGTGGCCACATCTAAAAAATATATAATTCCTCTGGGTTAGCAAACAAATCTTTGATAATAATCAAATAAGAACTTACAAAGCACATCAGCAGTGGATCCATACTGGTAGACAGTTCCGTAGGGCAGTGCCTCGATGGCATCAGCAAAGGCCTTGCCAATGGTCAGGATGTCGTCGTAATTTTCGGGGAACTCCTCAGCAGTGTGTCCCCATGGGGACAGAAGATATTGTCCGTAAGAGTGGAAGGAGATGTAGATGCTAAATTCATCCTTGATCCTCGTCAGATACTCGACCAAGGCTTTAGCCTCTGGCTCGGATCCGGGTGTATCTCCGGCAAAGGTCTCGCTGCAGGGATTCGCGGAAGCACCATTGTTCTCCAGCCAGTGGGAGTCAAAGTTGCGATTGGCGTCGGCTCCGACACATTCATTGGTGGCATGTGGCTGGCGTGTTTTGCGCCACATACGATTCTGCAACAAAATTTGTGTTACCAAAGTCCACTAGAATATTTATAAAATTTATAAGCACCGTCTTGTGCGAGTACTCAAAGCCATCCACATTGAAGACTGGAATGATGTGCCAATCGTAGTTTTCTGCTAGGCTCCGCACCTCGGGCTCCTCGGAGGTGAGAAGTTGGTAAATGAACCACGTGGCACTGGCCGAGGTGATCCACTCTCTGGCATGGATGTTGGACTCAATGAAAATTCCAGGGTTGCCGGTTTTGTGCGAGATCTTGATGCCCCGAATGGTGCGTCCCTCGTAGGACTGGCCCACAATGAACTCCTCGGTAACCGAGGGATATGTTTCCAGTATCTCCGTCAGCCAGGCCTCGATCTCATCCAGCTCGTAGTACTTCGTCCAGCCGAAGGTGCTATCGGCAGTAGCGGTGACTTGCTCTTGGTCGATAAGCCTAAATCGAAAATCGATTAGAATCTTTATGACCCCAAATGAGCACGCACTAATGGTTGGCTAATCGAGCGATCTTATCGCTCAAGGGGTTCGCCTTAACCATTAGTCTGTGATCCGTTCCCTAACTCACTCTTGTACATTCTCGATCATTAGTTCGCTGGTGATGTTATTGAACCTAAGGAGCTCCTGGAAATGCTTTAGCTCCGCAGGACTAACCATTATGTCCACCTGCTGGCTACGCGCATCATACTCCTTCCAGACATTGTACTGAGAACCGTAAAATCGTAAGGTGACTTGAGGCCTCATTTTTAGTCATTCACTTACTAACCTTGTTCGTTAGTTCACCGATTTTTTCAATCACAGCCAACTGGATCTTATTCTTGATGGCTAGCTTATACACCTGGAAGTTGTCAAAGCGTTCCTTAGGAGAGTCCTGAAGGACACCAGCACTTGTAAGAGCCAGCAGCGTGGCAAGCAACCATAACAGACGCATTTCGATTGAAGACTAAACTACAATAGCCCAGATCAACGGCCAAGAAACTTAGCTACGTGATTATCTGCAGTTAATCTTTATTCATTTATTGCACTCAGAATTTCCCAGCCTTTTCAGCTAGCTCTTGAGATTTAGATAGCCCAACTCTGCACACCTTTCTAGGAGGGCGGCTATGCCAACCAGAGCCTCCTCAGCGTTGGGAACGATGTGGACCGGCGGCAGGATGAAACCATAGCGGCCAGTGTCCCTAAATTCAATAGTGTAGCTTATCTCAATGTTCTGTTCATTATAGGCCCATTCGATAGTGGCACCAGAGGCGGGATCTGTTGGGCGACAAACATTGGAAGTTATATGGAACTTATTTTATTGTATATACAAACTTACACAGAATACCCGCAGATGTGCCGTATCTGTAGACAGTGCCGTATGGCAGACTCTCAACAGCATCTGCATAGGCCTTGGCCACCGCCATCAAGTCATCGAAATTGGGCGGAACCTCCTCAGAAGTGTGCCCGTAGGGGGAGAGCAGAAGCTGACTGTATGAGTGAAAGGCCAGCAATACGTTAACTTTGTCCTTGATGCCACTGACAAAGTCGGCCATGGCCTGGATCTCTGGCTCTGAGTAGGGCTTCGGACCGCCGTAGTCCTCGGCGCAGGGATTCGAAGAAGCACCATCATTCTCCATCCAGTGGGAGTCATAATTCCGGTTAGGATCGACGCCAACGCAAGTCGAAATATCTGAGGGCTGGCGGGTCTTGCGCCACATACGATCCTGCAGAAGGGAATTACTTAGTAAAATATCAGAATATTTACAGTTATATCCACCTTCTCGTGAGTATAAACAAAACCGTCCACATTCAGAACAGGCACGATGTACCAGTCGTGACTCTCGGCAAGCTGCCTCACCAGCTCATCGCTAGAGGTTAGGAACTGATGAATCAGCCAAGTGGCTGTGGCGGAGGTCACCCACTCCCTGGCATGAATGTTAGACTCAATAAAGACTCCGGGGTTGCCCGATTTGTAGGAGATCTTGATGCCCCGAATAGTCCGACCCTCGTAGGATTGACCCAGGACGAAGCTCTCGGTGATGACAGGATATGCGTCCAGTATGTCGTCCAGCCAAGCATAAATCTCCTCCAGCGTGTTGTACTTGGTCCAGCCAAAAGTTCCATCCCGAGTGACACTTTCCTCAGAGTTGATAAGCCTTGAGTGGGATATGTTATTAAGTATAATTGGATCAACCTTTCTGCTCAGATATATGTATACTCACTCCTGTACGTTACTGATAAATAGCTCTGCAGTGGCATTGGCCCTCTGGACTTGAGCCTCTAACTCGCTAAGGGCACCAGGACTGATCATCAGGTGCAACTCATCCTTGGCTTCACCCCAAAGTCGGAACTATGAAAAGTGGACTAGAAAATATTCAATGATATTGCATAGGCTAACTCACGTTGTCCCGATCCTCTGCCAGTTTTTTGAAAAGTCTCCTCTGTCCTTGGGTCTCCAATTTGACCTTATACACCGAGTAGTTGTCATAGCGAATCCTCTCGTCCTGGCCCAAACTTACGCCTTGGACCAAGGCAGTTGCCGCCAGAACTATGAGCAAAATATTAAGCACCATCCTTAGAGCTGCAAATGCGATCAGCGACTATTCTTTTTCTCAAATCCACGCCAGACTATTGCTTCGTTATTTCACTCGACATTTGTTAGTCATAGTTAGATTGTAAAGATAGCGACTTAAGAGGTAATTATTAAACTATTGATATAACTTGTTCTTGTGCGCCTTATCAATCGGAACAAGCTGCCTGGAGATTCCATAATTAGTGTGTGTAAACTGAATTTGGGACGATGTCGACTAGTACGATAAAGATAAAGTTCATATTGCTTATAATTTTCAAAACATAAGGCATGCAAATTTCACTTTCGTAGGACTCTTTATTAAAAAACGGTAGTTACAATTTACTTTTTGGCTCCATGTATCCCAACTCCTCGGTTTTCTCTAGGAGTGCCATAATGCCTGTCAAAGCCTCTTCGGAATTCGGAATAATATGTGCCGGGGGAAGGATAAAGCCATAGTGTCCAGTGTCCCTAAACTCAACGGTGTAGGTTATCTCGATGCCCTCCTGGTAACTTAAATCGATGGTGGCCCCGGTGGCGGGATCTGGAAGATGTAGTTTCACCCATTTAGATTCCGATTTTTCTAGGTTACTCCATAGAAACTTACAAAGTAGTCCTGCCACGGAGCCGTATTGGAAGACAGTGCCATATGGCAGATTATACACCGCATCAGCATAGGCCTTGGCCGCGGCCATTAGGTTTTCAAAATTGGGGGGAAACTCTTCGCTGCTATGGCCGTAGGGTGAGAGCAGGACCTGGCTATAGCTGTGAAAGGCAAGCATCACATTGATCTTATCCTTTAGGCTGTCCACCAAATCGGTCATCGCCTGGACTTCTGGCTCAGAAAGCGGATGGGGGCCACCGTAGTTCCAGTCACACGGGTTCGAAGAGGCTCCGTCACTCTCCATCCAACGGACGTCAAAGTTCCGGTTGGGATCAACGCCAATGCAGCTCGAGTCCGCCGACGGCTGGCGGGTCTTGCGCCACATCCGATCCTATTATCAGAAGTTTTCTTAAGGTATGTATGCATAGAGTATGAAATAGAGATTACCTTCTCGTGGGAATATACAAAGCCATCTACATTGAGAACTGGCACTATGTACCAGTCGTGGCCCTCCACCATCTGCCTAACCAGCACATCGTTGGTGGTGAGGAACTCGTTGATCAGCCAGGTGGCAGTGGCCGAGCCTATCCACTCATTGGCATGGATGTTTGCCTCGATAAGTACTCCAGGATTGCCCGACTTGTACGAGATCTTAATGCCACGTATGGTGCGACCTTCGTAGGATTGGCCCACAATAAACTCCTCGGTTACCGTCGGATAGGAAGCTAATATGCCATCCAGCCAGGCGTAGATTTCAGCCAGGGTGTTATACTTTCTCCAGCCAAAGGATTCATCTGCACTGGCCCTTGAGTCAGCCTCCTTCTCAGAGTCAATGAGCCTGTAAAGGATTTTATATAGATTTCCTTTGATGCGGACTTTACTTACTCCTGTACGTTGCTTATAAAAATTTTCGCACTCAGGTTAGCTCTCTGGATCTCAGTCTCGAACTGCGACAGGGCCTCGGGACTCACCATCAAATGCAGCTCATCCTGAACAGCACCCCAATGCCTAAACTGTAGTTAATCTCTTAGACCTTTGTTTATGTATAGTTAGTTTATATTTGTACTGACATTATCCCGACTCTCCATTAAGTTTCGAAGGCGGCTGCGCTGCTCTTGGGTCTCATATTTGACTTTGAACACTGAATAGTTGTCGTAGCGTATCCTGTCATCCTGGCTAACACTCGCTGCTTGGACGAAGGCAACTAAAGCAAAAGCTAAGAGGAAGCCCTTTAAACCCATGCTCCTTGCTTGGCCGGCGGTTAACGACTAATTTTTCTTCAGACATCTAAGTCAATCGATAATTAGGTGGCACACTTTTATCAAAATCTTATACAAGCAGTAAAGATATCAGCCGGATCGTTAAATAATGTTTGGCCTTTATGGCGGCAATAGCTCCATATAGGGTTTCCTAAGGTGCCTTATAAATAATAAAAAAAAAAATATATAAACTAGATAAGCTCCCCTTTTTCCGAGAATTATTTATCTTCCGTAGAAATAATGGGGCTAGTATACATAATTATTAAATTTAATTCTCAATGATTGAATGCAATCAGTCTCATGTTGTATTCTATAGCCCCATTATCAGTTTAATCTTTTCAATTCCGAAAGCACAGCAGCTGCTACAATTGAGTTAACCGAGCTCAGAACTGGGGGCTTAAATTCCGCGTTTTAGGTCACTCGGTTTAGTCGAAATGCGTCCATTAATTGTATTGTTGCTTCTTTTGGCGGCTCAGACCTGGTCCTTGTCAGTACTCCCTCGTTCCTATGACGGCTATTCGGTGTACAAGGTCCATATTGCAGGTCAAAAACAGCACCGAGTTCTTGAGCAGCTGCTGGAGCAACATGACAAAGTAAGTAACGTCCTTAGCCCCATCTTTGGATTTAAGTTTAATTCATTATCATTTCAGTATAACTTGTGGCACCGATCTGTAGATGAATTCCACATTATGGTGCATCCAAAGGCGCAGAAAGGTTTTCGTGAAATAATGCTGGAGGCCAATATTGTTCTGGAACTAATGATCCCGAATGTGCAAGTGTAAGCCACTTTCTAGACTTCTCAACTTATTTATTTAGTAATTAAATATTAATCTAATTCCCAATCCCACAGGCTCATTGACGGGCACAGAATGCAGTTGACAGATAAATAAAGGTATGAAAGTACTGAGTTTAGTTTCTGAATAAATAAAGAAATACAAATTGTGAGTTGCATAGTAATTGAAAATCGTAAAAAAACAGACTTTAAATAAAAATCAAGGCAACGATTCTGTAGCCCCGTCTTTAAAAACAGAAAAAAAATTAAGGTAAAATTCAAAATTATTTATTAATTTGATGTTCCGGTAGCTCTACACTGATTCTCTGCAGTTTTTAAGCCTTCTGACAGCCTTCTCCGCAGTCGGAGCCATCGCAAATGTCGCAGAGCGAGGACTTCACCTGGTAGTACTCGGTGGCCTTGCGCTCCGTGTCGTAGTAGTCGTAGAGAGAGACGGAGGCTGGCTTCTGCTTCGCCACGGCGTGGGCCTTGGAGGCCTCCACTGGTAGGCACCTCACGTCCCCGGGAGTCAGGCCGTCGAAGTAAACGACAACAGTGGAGTCGGAGTTCTTGGTCTCCACCCGCTTCACGCGGTCCACGGCCTCGATCTTGCCCAGGCTGTCCGCATCGCCCACAAATCCGGAGGGCAGGGCGATCTCCATAACAGCCATGTTTGAGTCCTTGTCCTTGTCGCCCTCCTC